>PNEQ01127019.1:0-16366 GCA_003012365.1 Medauroidea extradentata | reverse complement strand
AGTGCAGTTTGACAAATATTAGTTTGTAACGAAAATGCCAAGACAATGTTATCAATGTAGCTCAAACATAACACGTAAACAAGCCTGCGTTCGGCACAATCTATAAGTGGTTCATTTCTCAGGAGTTTTAGAGTGCAGTTTGACAAATATTAGTTTGTAACGAAAATGCCAATTCAATGTTATCAATGTAGCCCAAACAAAACACGTAAACAAGCCTGCATTCGGCAGAATCTATAAGTGGTTTATTTCTCAGGGATTTTAGAGTACAGTTTCACAAATATTAGTTTGTAACGAAAATGCCAATTCAATGTTATCAATGTAGCCCAAACATAACACGTAAACAAGCCTGCGTTCGGCACAATATATAAGCGGTTCATTTCTCAGGGATTTTAGAGTGCAGTTTGACAAATATTAGTTTGTAACGAAAATGCCAACACAATGTTATCAATTTAGCCCAAACATAACACGTAAACAAGCCTGCGTTCGGCACAATCTATAAGTGGTTTATTTCTCAGGGATTTTAGAGTGCAGTTTGACAAATATTAGTTTGTAACGAAAATGCCAAGACAATGTTATCAATGTAGCCCAAACATAACACGTAAATAAGCCTGCGTTCGGCACGAAAGTGCACGAATAGGCTGTCTATTCGAGATGCCGCAGCTTAGTTTAGTTTGGTTTACTTCGTCCGTTAGATCTTCTGTGTGTACAGGTATTTACAAATATATTATGTGCTTCAGATTTACAAAATAACAAAAACTGATTACATAGACAGTTTAAGAGAAGCCATCTATTCCGGATGAGTCAAGGCGGGGTATATTAATTTTCATAGTGATAGCTTATGGAAAAGTAAGTACCGTAGAATATGTGTTATATTCGTCCCTGAAGTGAGTTTTGGTGGGAGTAAGTAATGCTAACCTGAAAATCTACAGTAAAATTAAATTAATGTAGGCTAAATACGAAATACAATACCGCTCTTGTTATTAAGCAACGACACTCTGAATATAGCGGAAACAGCGAAAGACTAAGTAGTTTTTGACTTCATTTACTTTACCGTAAAATGTTAGTTTTTTAACTTTGGGGTACATTAATCGGTTTTCGTAAAATCTTATTTTAAATTGTGTACACCAGGCTTGTCTTAGCTGCACGCAAAATTTATGAAACCAGAACAATACGAAATTTACTAAGAACTGACATTCAAAACAATATAACATGTTATGAAAAAAGTGTTCAGTGTTACCACAATGTTCAAATAATCACCAGTCTACGGTACTTTACGGACAACTTGGAAAAATATTTTCTACTTACTTTTTCATAAGCTGTCACCACGCAACCTCCACTCTGACTCAACCGGCTGAAACGTACACTGTAAAGAACTTCCTAAAATGTTTCGGAAGTAATGGGACAGTTACCAAACTGACATCTTGTAAATATGCAAACTTTTACACTTGTTACAATTCAAGTCTGATAACTTCAGTAGACATTTGACTGTTTTATAAAAAAGTTTTAAGATTGCTACCATGAATGTCTGGGAAACAATTATACCATGCATTCTTTCTTAGCGCTCCTATACGCACCTGTCGCAAATTTACAAACTACTTTTTAGAGTGTACGATGAAGATGGTCGTTTCCGAACAGTGCTCTGAAGGATCCTTCTCAGCCTCACACGCTTGAAAATTGCATAATGAAGGATGCGGCCTTTTATTATTCCTATCCGAATTCTACCGAGGGTGCAAGATACACCCTTGCACACGTCCTTGGCTCTAGTAGGCGAGGCACGCATCCTTACACTTAGAATTAAACTGAGAATTCGGACGGTACTTTCAAACATAACTGCACTATTAAGGCTCGATTTCAGTCGCCATATTGAATTTTATTATTTTTAGCTTTTTTTTTTAATCCTGAAAAGAAAAGTATTAAATATGCGATTATACCTCAAATTCTATTTACATTTCGCTACAGTACAGGCCGTGCGATTTGGCTGTTAACTTATAATTACGCCGCAATTTGTAGGGCAAATTTTTTTTATATTCATAATTTACCCGACAAATTGCGGCGTTATTACAAATTAACGGCTAAATCGCAAGGTCAGTACTGTAGCGAAATATAAATAGAATTTGAGGTATAATCGCATATTTAACCATTTTCTTCTCAGAATTCCAAAAAAGTGAAAAACAATAAAATTCAATATGGCGACTGAAACCGAGCCTTAACTGCGAAGGAGGCATTGCTGTGAAGGCTTCGAGCATTACTCCCAAGAATTCAGAAACAGCCATTTTTGAAAACAACCTACTCACCACTACATCGTGCTAAATGGCAATTTTTCAGCAAAGCGCCTTACAACAGCTGATCGAGATCTTAGTGTCGCGCCACAGCGAGGCAGGTAAAACGCGTAATAAACTCTGAATGTAAGTTACACGATCACAACAGCTCATCGGCAAATGTCGTGTCGTTGACTGGCAAGCGGCCGGAGAAACTAGAACGTCTGCTGGTTCGCTCGTAAGTAGTGTTGATAAGAGAACAGGTCGCCCGTTGATAAATTGGCCGTGACAACAAACGATACACGCGACATTGACAAACTCCAGGCTCGCTGCTTCCACGTTAACTACGACAACTCTGCCTCGGATCTGAACAAAACCCACCATCTACTACGTATGACTCCTTCCTTATATTCCACACTTACGTTAAGGTGAGAGAGTGAGAGAGATTTTTTGGTCAGCGTTTAACATCGAGGTCTTCAGCGCTGGTGAGGGGTGATAAGATGTGGGTATGAAGCGGCACCGGAATGAATGGGTGTGGGAAACGGGAGATCCCCGAGAAAATCCGCCGACCAGCGGCATCGTCGGGCACGATTCCCATATGCGAAAATCCGGGGACCGACCCCGCCGGGAGTCGAACCCGGATCGCCTTGGTGTAAGGCGAGACCCTTACATTAAGGTGGCCGCCTTGGTGAACTTGGCTGTTTCCGATAGTGCATGCCTTGAAGGATCCTTCGCACCCTCGCATCCTTGAAAAGTACATCATGAAGGATGTGGCCATTTTTTATTAGTGTCCGAATTCTACAGAGGATCCAAGATGCACCCTTCCACACATCTTTGGCTCTAGAATTCGTGGCACGCATCCTTACACCCTTGTGATAGTCATTTGTTTGAATTGGGAATTCGGATGGTATGTTTATACGCAAATGCACCCTTACAGCGAAGGGTGCATTGATGTGAATGCTGCGAGGATTCAGGGATCCGAGGATTAATCCTATGAATTCGGAAACAGCCATTAACTACGTTAAGAGTAACAACTCAATCCGGATTGAACTAGGAGTGAACTGAAGAATCTTGATTCAAATTTTACTTTAAACACCTACCAGACTGAACTGAACGAAGACGAAGCGGTCGCCATATTGAATCGTTTCTTTGGTTACGTAATATGTTAGAATCGTCCTGGGCTAGCTGAATAAAACTGTTTTTGTTGTAAAAATAATGTGAAGGAACTGATAAATCAAAATAAATATTCCGACGGATAAATTGAAAGAAGTTATCTAAAAAATATTCACCTCTTACTTATTTGACAGTCATTTGTTGCGTAGCTCAATCTTTCGCAAAGCGACGTTTCTAGACACAGATTCAGTCCATGTTTACGTGTCAATCTGGATCGAAAAATTTTACTATAAACACATTTCATTCCTCTTTCACTTTAGGCTCGAACCCAGTCCAAGTTAAGTCCAGTCCGGAATTTTACTATAAAAGCACTAGTTATTTTGTACGTTTGAGGCCCAGAAGAGTGAGGTAGTAAGGGCGATACATCACGTGGATCCCGCTTCACCCTAGCCTCTACGAGCAAGTCACTAACTGGCGTGTAGACTTCTCTCTGACAACTGTCCTCTATGAGACATTCAGTGGCGACCCTATCCTTTTATGACGAAATATCGGAAATAAATGTGTATTGTTCTATTATTCACCTATTGCTTTTTAAAAATTCTGCACTAAGATAATCATACCTAAAAGAACTGCAAAAAAAAAAAAACATTTACTCCATTTTCGGAAGTGTAAAACAAAATTAAGGATTCTACCTACCTGCGCTTCAAACACGTTGCAGCGAGTTACGACTAATCTTTTTTTACGAAACTATTCAACGCGCACAATGGCTGTATATCTACGAAAAGAACACACACTTCAAACTATGTTGCTATAGTTTTAAAAACTCGGCACGTTTAATAGAAATATCATTTTTGGGCCTCTCGAAATGGCGAAAAATGACTTTTCCAGACTACCGCGTGTGTAAAAATAACAAAACCGAACTCGAAAAACACAACTTAGACTTTGAACTATGCTAGCCACAAATAAAATAACGTAGTCACCGCTTAGAGTCGCATATGGAAAAGGATAGGCCTAACAATAGTTAGAGCCCACGATTTTTGGTGAAAAGAATTCTGCAACAATTTGTTTCAATGCCTTATGTGCACGTATGCAACTCTGCTTCGTGGTCAGTGATTGGTTGTTTTAAATTCTCAGCTTCTCGGGGTTTTACCCGCAAATCACAGACGTGTGGTGTCGCAGTAACCTTGTCCCTGCTGGCACTAGTCAAATGAGCCACGCCTACATTCTGCCAATACTCAAGAAGCAGAGCTGCATTTGTGCACACAAGTTATTGAAACAAATTGTTGCAGAATTCTTTTCACCAAAAATCGTGGGCTCTACTAATAGTACATCACTGCACTGTAGCTGAGCAGCTTGCGCGGAGAGGCGATAATGCATTACATAGGTCGGTCAACGGCAACCTTACCGCTCCTGCCTCACACACACCAACGCAGTCTATTTAGGGAGAAGCTGAAATGGGTACACACGTGTGTGTTTTCAACATCGCTGCCGCATGTGGCAGATACTGCCCTCCTGTACCTGAACCCTTTGGTATAACAGGAGACAACTTACAGATCTTCCATCGGGGGAGATGTAACTTTCCCCGGCTCAGTCCCTTACGGCCAGAACAGTAATAGCCGTTCAGCATTTGATGAATTGACAGGGTAGTTGAATACCTCCGTCAGAGGGAGATACGCTCCTTCCAATCGCGGTGGTAGGTAGTTACAACCCATTCACCTAGCAACAGAGCACCCACAGGTTAACTGTAGGGATCTACCTTGCTGAGGGCGAGGCTACCCACTCTACGAAACCGCTTCGTGGACGAGTCCAGTAAGGCGGACCAGACCATGACCCAGGGACAACCCTAAAGGTGTACTCCCTAGCGGGAGTTATACCACTACCACTCAGAGTCCAACCCGTGATCGGCTCAGCAAAAGCTGGGGCTTCACACCGATCCCCTGAGCACCTGCGAAGTACCATGCATCCGAGTTTTCACCCGAACAGGTGTCCACCTTCCAGGGCTCCAGAACCCCTTCTCCAGATCAACATTGCTCGAGATCCGCACATAGGCCTACACGTGTAACGTTCTTTGACTCATTTTCCTAACAAACATCACGCTGAGAAGTTTGTAAATAAACTTGTAACGGCCGAATCTCTGCACTGCACGCCACTCGGTGGCTTGGGTATACGGCCACCTTAACCTTAAAAGTTTTTCAGAACTTACGCTAACACAACTTCAATCTGTGGGATAAAATCAACACGCTCAAACCTGTATTGACCATTAACTTTCAAACATACGTTAACCTTTTTTTTTAGATCCGGAATTTCAAATGTGGGAATCGTTGCCGGACGAAGATGTTGGTCGTCGGATTTTCTCGGGGATCTCCCGCTTCCCCCGCCCCTTCATTCCAGCGGTGCTCCATACTCATCCCAATGTCACCCCTCACCAGCGGTAAAAATATCTGCGATTGAAATGTAATTCAGCGAGGTGCAATTATTTTTTAAGAAACTTCCTAACATGTTGGTTATTAGGGAGAGGAAAATTTAGCGAATTCAATGACCTGCATGTTAGAATCAAATATCCTATGCATACTCAAGCCCCGACAACTTGTCAACCAGCTGCTGCTCAGTGGAACAACAGACAATGAACGAATAGACAGGGCTTGAGTATGCACAATACAATGGATTCTAGCCTGCAGTCATTGAATTCGCGAAATTTTCCTGCCCCTAGCTATTTGGCCTAAATTTGCATTTGTACGAAAATAACTCACTCTTCAGCATACGTCGCTACAAGTTTAAAAATTCCACATGTTTATTGAAACCATTATTTAATAACCACGGGGTTTTAATGTTTTTATTTATTTATTTTTTCAGATTGTATTACATGTAGGAGAGGTAGTGATATTTGGTGAAAAGAATTATGCAACATTTTGTTTCAGTACATCATGTGCACATCTGCAGCGCTGCTTCATGGTCAGTGATTGTATGTTGTTAACTCTCAACGTTTTGGGGAAATACCAGCTAGTCAAAGATGTGTAGTGTCGCAGTAACTTTGTTCTCATTGGCACAGTCGAACGAGCCACGCCTCTGCACAAATACACTCTGCCTATAGCCACGAACAGTGGGGGGGGGAAGAAGGGGGGACACTGTCCCTCCCATAGAACAAAGGGGAGGGACAGTATAGGCATTTGTACCCACCCTAAGTTTTAATACTTAATAGTATTACAATTTCTGCCAGCTGTATATTCAATATTTAGACTCGAAAACCACTTTAATAGCACCAATTTGCGCACTAAAATCCTAATTTTCCCGGAGGAGGATCCTTAAACCACCGCTTTAATAAGTCGTTATAGGAAAAACTCGGAAATAAGTATCTGTCAACGATCCTGTGTCCCCTCGTACAAGAATACCTTCCGCCGCCACTGGCCACGAAGAAAAGGCGCAGACGTGAGCGTTATGCAATAATAATAAAATGTTGCGAAATTATTTTCACCAAAAATCCCCAGCTCAAATTATATGGGGAAATCAATCAGATTCTAAAAACACATAGCTAGAAACATGTTGATCTTTTACTATATTTCGTACAAAGGAAATGAAATGATCACCATTTAAAAGTCCTCTGGAAGAATAAAGGACTTCACTCCAGTGGAGTAACTTGAGCGTAAAGATGAGTGAGTGAGAGAGTTTGGTCAGCTCTTAACATCGAGGTCTTTAGCGCTGGTGAGTGGTGACGTGAGGTGAGTATGGAGCAGCGCCGGAATGAAAGGGCGGGAGAAACGAGAGATCCCCGAGAAAACCCGCCGACCAGCGGCATCATCCGGCCCGATTTCTACATGCGTAAAGGTGATACTGCATTATATACGGCTGTCAGCGGCACCCTTAGTGAGCCATTAATGTTGTGCCGCGCGCACACACATACATACACACAAACATACAAATACAGTCTATAAGGATCTCTACCCCTGGAATGTATTCGTTTTATCACGATACAGTACTTCAGTTGCAGTGGGTGTATAAGTAGGGAAGAGATTTTTGCACCACTTTGTTTCAATGCCCTATGTGCAGACCTGCAGCGCTGCTGCGTGCCTATTGGCAGCGTATCTTTGTGTAGTGGCATCACTTATTTGACTGGACCAATCATAACAAGGTTAGTGAGACACTTCACGTCTGTGACTAGCGGGTAGAACCCCAAGATACTATTATTTAAACACCACCAATCACAGACCACGAAGCAGAGCTGCAGGTGTGCACATAAGGCATTGAGACAAAGATGGTGCGTGATTCTTTCCGCAAAAATCAGGGGTCCATACACTGTAAAAAAAAAAGGCTTCCTAAAATGTTTAGGAAGTAAACGCAGTATGGGATAGTTACCATACTTCCGCCTTGTAAATATGCAAACTTCTACACTTGTTACAATACAAGTCTGGTGACTTCAGTATACATTTGACGGTTTTATAAAAATGTTTAGGAGTGCTGCCGACACGTGCCTGGGAAACAATTATACCATACCTACTTTCTTAGTGTTCCTATACGCATGTGTGGCAAATTTACGAACTATTTTTTAGAGTGTACAAACAAAAGCAAGAAGTCTTCTGGTAAGGTGAACGTGCATTGAAACCCAGCACACAGTCAAGTTTTTCAGCGACAAACCATCATCTCTACCCATCATATCTGTTGCAAGAAGCTACAGTGTTTTGAAGGATATGTTGGCACAAAACATTTTCGCGATATACCATCGTCTCTGACTATACGTCGGGACCCCTATTTTTCACGAAAATAATTTTGCCTCACTTTGTTTCGGTGCCTTACGTGCACATCTGCAGTTCTACTTCGTGGTCAGTGATTGGATATTTTACTCTTACGAGCCTTGGGATTCTGCCTGCAAACCACAGACGTGGTATTGCAGGAACGTTATTATAATTGACTCAGTCAAATGATATACAGCTCTTCACATAGACACGTTGCCAATAACCATGAAGCAGAATTGCATATGTGTACGTAAGGCACTGATACAAACTGGGGAAAAATTCTTTTCACGAAAAACAAGGGCCACTAACCATACGTCACGTATTCCGAACTGTAACGCAGAAAAGGTGTATTTTCGGACCTATGTCCACGTAACATATAATGTTCCTCTACACGTGAGGATTGTTTACCAAGAATATTAACATGGAATTTTGCAACATCCTGTATTCCCTCCGAATAATTTTTACTAGGGTCTAATAGGCGTTAAAGTATTTGACAATTTAATTTTAACGATGGAAAGTCTGTGTCAAAGTCCAGTGCACGTCTCAATCTGAGTTTCTCATATATCGAAGTACGTCTGTCTGAAAAGGTCATTTTTAGCTATGCAGGGCTTAGCAACACGTCCTTGACCGGAGTGTGTTTTCTTTTCGTACGTTGGCACAGTGAGTACATGTGGATTAGTTTCGTAAATAAACGTATTTTCCCGCACCGTGGCAACCTTGAACCATGAGGGTAAGGGGCATTGTCCCCTCGAAATGTTGGATTTATGTCGTTTAGCAAGAAGGTTTCTAAAGTTACCTGGATAAATTGTTATTTTTTAAACACTCGGCTCCAGTTATCTATTTATTCAGAATAAGACCCCAAAACTAACAATCAGAGTGGGACACAGCATCCCCTCAATGGACCAAAGTAACTCCTGTGAACGATTAGGCTACATTGCAGTCACGGGCGTAGCCAGAAGGGGGCTGTCAGGATAGGCCTATATCCCCCCACTAATATGGAAATAAACTGCTCTAAAATAAAATTAGATATGTTATATTCACAATTCAGATACAAAAACTGCTTAAATTGCACCATTTCGCAAATTGAAACTTAAATTTTCCCGGAGAGGAACCCCGGACCACCCGCTAAACGACGTGTGGTCGATGTCCCTTAGGCCTATTATGTAGTGAAAATTATCAAGTTCATATCATCCCCCCCCCCTTCCCCAACAGAAATCCTGGCTACGCCCCTGATTGTAGTTTGTGTGATAGAATGGAATAGTTCGCGAGTATACTAACTGCTAGGCTAGCCTCCAACAATGTCTATGTATTCAAGCAAACAACAGCTTCTCATTGGTTCCTCGCTGACACAGTCATACCACATGATTGGGCCTACATTTTGTTGTTTTTGTGACGTACAGGCCATTCGTGATACATTGAGCACTTTTGCAACCTAGTTACTTTTTTTAATTTCAGATAATCATTTTTTCAAAAATTTTCTGCCACTTTTTAATGTAAACAATGCAACAACCTGCAATCAAAAGTAAAAGTTTGAGTTCACAGAAAATAATACTTTTTTTAAACGATTATTCTAGAAAAAATGATTTTCAAAAGTCCTTGCTTTACCGGGAACCGTGCATACAACCGTTTTTAAGAACGAATTTTAAGAATTTTTAATGTCCAAAAATTTAATACTGTTGATGATTAGCCTACTTATGCAATAAATACAAATAATATACAATCCTTACTACGTACTAGAAAACAGGCACACAATTTAAAAAAAATTTAAATATTGTTAATACTTAATAATTTTGTTCATGAATGTCTGTTTATAGGCCTATCATTGTGTATTATACAAACATGACTTGTCCAATATCTTTGTGCAAAACTGTGCTCGAAAAAATTCCAATAGATGGAAAAAAAAAAAAAAAAAAAACTAAAGTTTCTTTATTATTGGCTCAGCGCTCTACAGAAAGTGTCAAATCAGCAATTATATCTTGTACCCTAGAGAAAACGCTAGTTTTTCAGGTCTGTAGTATTTATCATGGCTAAGTAAATCTTAAACACACAACATAGTATGAAGTTTCAGAAATATTCAAGTGAGTGTTGGCATCTTCAGTTTCGCCAGTAATAGGCTACGTCATTAATTGGCCTAAACAAGTATCACGTTTATAACAGTATGTTTACGATACCAAGATAAAAGCATGTAAACTAGTTAGGCCTACATCGGTAACTGAAGCCTTTAACTGTTGAGGAAAATTAAGTTTTGGCTAAGTTAATAAATGAAAAACTCTAGCATTCACTCCCTTGGAGTTCTACTTTAAAATGTTGTCTTTGTGGTAATAAATATCATGAAGTAACACTCACTTGGCTAAGTTAATTACACACACTGCAATGTTTGCTCTCGTTATCGGCAAATTTCAACTTCAGGGCGCTGAAGATGTTATGCAAACCGTCACCGTTTATTTATGTACTTATTTATTTTTGCATTTGACTACTGAGTGGGGATGATTTCCTAAATCACTTTCAACCAAGAAAATAAAAGAATTCGTTGTACGGCATGTGCGAACGAAGCCGCTGGTCGGCGGGTTTTCTCTGAGATTTCCCGTTTCCTCCCACCTATTCATTCCTGCGCTGCTTCGAGATCTCTTGTCGAGCGAGGTGGTGTCGGTGACAAGTTGAACTCACATTCGTAAGGACCCGGGTTCGATCCCCGACTCCAAGCAATCCCGATTTCGGTTTTCTATTGTTTCCCGGAACCACTCCAGGCGAATGCTGGGATGGTTTCTTAACAAAGGCCATGGCCGACTCCTCTCCCAGCTGCTGTCATTGTAGCAAGTTGTGTGTCACCGTCTATAATGACCTCGCTGTCGACGAGACGTATAGGTTTCTATTTACCTGCGCTTGAAACGCATTGCAGCGAGTTACAAGTAGGGCCTAATCATATTTGGAAGAAACATCTCAACGCGCATTACGTTTGTACTGTACATCTATGAAAAGAAAACACATATCAGACAATGTCTTGTATCAGTTTAAAAATTAGGATCACTTATTGGAAACACGATTTTCAAGATTCTCAAAATTGCTAAAAACAGCTTTTTCAAACTGCCGTATCTAGGAAAATTCCAACCGGAATCTAAAAACACTATAATAGATATAAGCGCTGGAATTTGAACCATAAGTATAACAATATAACAAATACAACAATACGGTCTCTGCTCAAAGTCCCATAGGGGAAATGAAAAGTAGTACAGCTCTGCACGCCAGTTGCTGGGTTTGCGTGTAGAGGCGATAATATAGGCCCTATTATACATACGCCGTCGGTTTTGTGCCTCACATACACCAACGCAGCCTACCAAGATAAGAACCTTAAGCCCACTTACCTTACCACAGTCTTTTCAGTAACTCCTGTGATTACTTTTTTTTCCACGCCATTTTGCGTGTATCGTCTGGAAATGTCTGGTCTCCAGGAGGGTTAGCCCGATTTGAATAAGCCGTGTATCGAGTTACCTAGCTTCACTTTTTGAACAGGAGTAAACTTCACCTTGATCACTGTTTCAACGTGGCCTTCTGGATGAAGGTATTTCGCGCGTTTTCGGGACCTTGAAGTGCTGATGCGGTAAGGACGAGACAACATGCGCATCACGCCCTACCCTAGCCTCTACAATCTAAATCTGAATTAGTGAATATCCACTGATTCACGCCGATGGATGGAGCAGTTTCCACAAATTGAGTCAGTGAGAAACCACTGTGAAATCTGTGACTATTCACTGCTTCCGATAAAGAGTGCCAATATTCCACAAGTTTATTAACGAATGTCCACAGATTTTCCAGTAATTTTTCTCTGATTCAATAAGTGAAAACTGTTCCTTGAAAACAATTGGAAAAAAAAAAACGGTAACCCTATTCACTGAGTCACTTGTGAGATGTTGGCGCTCTTAAAAGGAAATCAGTGAATACTCTGTATTTAAACAGTGACTATTTTCACTGATTCAAATTGTTGAAACGGCTTCATCCATCAACGTGAATCAGTGAATATTCGTTCATTCAGATTTAGAGCATAGGTGCAAGTCACTGAACTGGCATGCAGTCTTCTCGCCGATAACTCACCTCTATGATGCATTCAGTGCTGACCCTATCTTTATAAAACTTAATTTAGAAACAAAAGTGTATTGTACACTCCAGTACTTTTAAAAAATATTCTGCGCCAAGAGTTTCATACCTAAAAATAAACGCTAAAACATCCATTTTCGCCATTTTCAGGATCGTGAGAATAACTGTTAGAGATGAATAGAAGATTATTTGAGTACTATTCCTAAGCAGCCATCACTTAAGTAAGTTGAATAGTTTTTTAATAATCGGGTAACGTCCAAAGCTCTGAACGCCACCACGCGTTTTTTTTTCTAAGCGAAATCGCTTAAATTATTTACATTACGTTTATCTACGAAAATATCACGCACTTGAAACTATGCTTCTATGTTTTAAAAAATTCAGCACGCTTGTTAGAAACGTGATTTTCGGGCCTCTAAAAATGGTTATAAAATGGCTTTTTTAAACATAATATTATATGAAAATGAATACTGAGTTAATATGAAAAGAGGTGCCACATCCTCTTAACGACCCAGGTCGATACTGTACTCCACCCGGGCTAACCGAGTGACTTATCGTGCGCTATTAACGAGATACTTGTGTATCGATACTGGGTAATTGAAGAGGGTGTGTGGGTTGCGTGTCATATCGATCTTGAAGGCTTGAAGGAACGGCATGGACCGAAGAAGGGGCGTGTGGCAGGCCAGTTTGACGGGTGGGTGAAGGGGACCGGCCCCTCCCTCTCGGCCCCGCCTGCTCGGTGGGCGGTGCCCCGGGGGCGGGTAGCTGGGGGCGGGCCGCGCCGCCCCTCGCCCGGCTCGAGTCCCGGACAGGCCATCGAGTACGCTCTACGACGTTCCTGGGTTATGTTATCTCTCCGCTACTTTGTAAGGGAAAACGAATCATAAACCTGAACAATGGGCCCAGCTTAGTACAACTACTGTTATTAAAATTTTAAAATAAAAAATAATACCTATACCACGTTATTAAAACTGTCCGAAATATATAAAATGATTTTTCCAACGAAAATACTTGTGAAATTTAAAACAAACAAAAAATGGGGCGCATGTAATAGGCCTATAATCAGTGGCGGCTCGAGGGTTGTTGGCAGGGAGGACATAAGTTGCCGAGAACTGTACATTCGTGTGAACGCGCCGTCGACTAATGACTATGAAATAACTACTGGCTACTTATTGCGTTGTGACCAGTCAGTAACAAGCGACAATGATATCCTACAGTGTGAATTTTCTCAAAGACAGCTACTCCACGTGTTTCGTTATAAATCTTACAAGTATTGCCGTAGCAGAAATTATTTTATACTCTGTCGTTCGTTTTAATAAAACGTGTTGCATTACATTTTTATTAAATTATTACTTTTTGCATTTTAATGTGTGTGAAATTTCGCGATCGATTTATAATTGGAGTAGTGCTACCCTTTCTGAAAATAACTTTTAGGAGTAGGCTACGCTAATTTCAAAATAAGTGTAATCACTGCTTGATACTACGCAACGAAAGTGTGGCTAGTGTCTAAACAATGCAAGCTCTTTTATTTTTATTTATGTGTAAATAAATGTTATTTCGAAGTCTATTTTCAGTGTAGCCTAATATTACTCCCACTTCATGCACTTTACATTTACGTACACATTACCTGGAATGTGATATCAATTAGGCTTAGACATAGCGTATTCCTTCATAGGTCATCAAATCAGTCGAGCTATCACTGTAGACAAGATATTATACGTAATATCATAAAAACGTTTTTAAAAATGTTGCTAATTCAAACAAAAAAATTAAGCAAATAAAAAAAGATGTTTTCGATCCATAAAAAATCCAAAGTAAAATGCGATTACAATTATTTTCCCCCGGACTTCTGTCACAAACAAGAGTAAACAAAACGTGGAATATGTTTTCGATAAATCATCATTACTTAAAGAACCCGTCGAACTATATATCTATAGTTGATGATTGCATAAAACAGAAACGTATTTCAAGATATATATTTTTAATTTTACCTCTCAGATTGGTATAGAAGCGAAGCATGTTTATATTAACCATCGATATAGATATAACTCAATGGACAAACACTACGGTTTTCACTTCATTTGGATACTTAAACAAATGTCTGAAATGTGACTTGAAGATTTTTTGAAATTCCGTCCGGTCAAAAAGCGTAATAATTGTCCATGATATACAGTATAAGTTTTTTTTTTACTCTAAAAGTAAAATTCTTGGAAACCCAGTTGCCGAAGAATTTCTTCTAAAACTACAAAGGTTTTCTTGTAAAATATAGCTACGTGTCAGCATATTTTTGTAAAGTTACAACGTTGGCTTGCAATATGCTAACATTAATTTTTAATGTTTTTATTTTAATTACAACACGGAAATTATTTATTAAATAACTTTTAAGCACATAATTTTCACGTGCAAATATTTTGAGAAAAATTCTTAGTGGATGCACCATGATTCAAACTTGAATCATTATGATGATAAGATACTCTGCAAGCTCACCTACATATCCGTGGATTTTTTTTATTTGTATAGACTAAGAAATAAAGTTACAAAGAAGTTTTGTACAGTTAACGAAAGTGTGTTACTACAAAGAAAGGAACACCTTGTAATTTAACAAGCAATTTTACAGGTGCTGCGATGAGAGAAGTGCTAAAGGTGGTAGAAGAAGACTCTTCTTGCATCAAAACAAACGACCATGTGATAATCATGGGTGGAGCCAACGACGTTGCAAGAAATGAAGGAGACCAAGCTGCTGCCTGCTTGGAAAGAAGCCTAGAAAATCTACAAGACAAAAAAGTGGTGGTAGTCAGCATCCCTCTCAGGTATGACCTAGACATTAACTCTTGTGTCAATGTTGCCACAAAAGACACAAACAGATAATATCAGCAAGCATGTGAGGCATTTAAAAATGTCAACTATGTTGACATCAGTGATATTAACAGGTCAATGCATACCAAACATGGTATGCACTTAAACAAGAATGGCAAATTGGTTGTTGCATCTAGAATTGGTAAAGTAATGAAGGTTTCTGGTAGCATTATTATACCTAGCAAGCCAACATTGTTGGACAAATGGCTGGTTAGGAAGGTAAACGAAACTGCAACAGTCAGTGTCAAGTGTAGTACTGAGCAAAGCAGCCCAAAACCCACCTTTTTGGATAGGTGGCTGATAAAAGACAGTCAAAAAGTCATTACTAACAATTTTTTAGTATAAACTGTTCCCGTAACCTAATTGGATGTTCTGATGATAAACCTAATACATGTACTAAAAATGCTATTGAATGTGATACTTGTACTAAGAAAAATAACTTTAATGTTGCAAAAACAAAACTCCATTATAAAGGCCTAACATGTCAAATGTCAGAAATTCAATCTGTAATAGAACAGAAAAATCAAAGTGATCGACCTTTCCAGCAGACATTTGACACCAAACAACTTGCAGTTTGTCATCAGAGCAACCATAACACTGCCAAAAAAGCTGAAGACAAATTTAACAAACCTAACAAGTCAATGTATATTATGCACCACAATATGTGCAGCTTAAATAATAAGAAATTGTTACTAGAGAGTTTTCTCAATTCAACTGATGTTGACATCTTATGTATCTCTGAACATTGGTTCACTAACTCCAATATTGAGTATTGTAATATTCATAATTATCTTTTAGCAACAAGTTACTGTAGATCCTCTGCAAGAGGTGGAGGTGTTTGTATATACCTAAAAAGAAATACCTCAAGCAAAATAATTGATTTAAGCAGTCTGTGCATAGAAAAAACCTGTGAATGCTGTTGTATAGAGATAAGTAAATTTAATATTAGCATAATTGTAGTATATAGATCACCATCTTCGAGCAATTTCAATCAGTTTTTTAATAATATTGAAGCAGCTATCACAATGGTCATAAACCGACAAAAAAACATTGTTGTATGCGGGGATTTTAATATTGATTTCAATACGAGCAAGGCACACAGCAATAGACTACTAAATATTCTAAAACAATTTAACTTATCCGTAGTAATCCATGATTCAACAAGGAACTGTTTGGCTGGAGGTAAATGTATTGATAACATAGCCACCAATATACATAATTCTCAATACATAGCCTATAATACTGTAACTGCACTATCTGACCACAAAGCACAGAACATCTGCATAGATATCGATTACTTGTGCTCCTCAACTGGTACCAAAC
>PNEQ01127018.1:0-16365 GCA_003012365.1 Medauroidea extradentata | reverse complement strand
AAAACGTATTTAACGTGTTCAATTCGCAATAGAAGCCGGACACATTATATAACGTACACTGAACAACATACATTATTGTAGTAAAAGATTAGTACTTACTCTACTCAGTTGCAGATAAAAATTCTTCGCCACAAACAGTAAATTATGCAATGGTTCCTCTTCCAACGCGGTACCTTTTTCAATAAATCTCCACACACGTATGCAAAACGTATTTGTTGCTGTGTCTTCAATCAGCAAAATTTAACTAATACACGCTATCCACGAGAGTTACATACTGTAAAACGACCTTAAAACACACACTACATATCACTTCTATTACGCTGCGAAGCATTCTTACTTGTAACGGTCATTTGTACCACAAACCGTCAAATTTTCCCTGAATACGCACAGCTACTGCCACGAAAACACGTGTTATAAGCGTGACGGTTTTTCTACAACTGATTTGCAGCCTAAAGAACAGTAGCGCAACGTATTAGCGCTAGTTTCAATGTATATCGCTAGGAACGCTAGTTCCATGTAAACACGCATCATGGCGAAGACGTAAAACACGGGAGTCGAACTTAGAATTTGGACGAAAAACGGAAAATTTCAAAGTAAGTAAACTACAATTTTCTTTACGTACGACTCATTTTCATCACTGTAGAAACATTTTTTATTAAGAAACTTTACCTGTAAAACCAATAGTTTAGTCCCTACGCGATGAGTAGCTACTCTTGATATTTACCCTACAATAATTACGATGGCGCAGACTGCTCCAAATTCTATTTAAGATGTTCTGAAGACCCAAATCAGTAAGTAACACATCTGTACGAAGTATAGATTTTCTTATTTGTTTTACGTTTTTAGAATGGTTTCATATCAAATGCATGTTATTTTGTTACAATATACCGTTTTATTTTGTTGTAGATGTAAACAATGAATGCTGAAGTCGAAAAGAGCTGACTGGATCTCCTATATTGTCCTTGGACTGGATGTACGAAAAGTGGGCATGGTGGTTTATAATTTTTGCGACTGTTCAGAAACGAAGATTTTCGCAACCACAATTTGCCTTTACAAGGGTAAGTGCACACTATAATATGCAGTTTCTGTAATGCTGGTTTGCAGTTGAACATGACCTTATGAAAATTGACTAAATAGGAACATTGTGCCAGTTGGTAAATATTAAGAATAGGCACTCATATTATTTTGGCCAAACTGTTGATTTCAGAGGCAGGCCTATAGTTAATTAATGAAAAATGTTTCTATGGTGGATAAAATTAGTCGTACCTAAAGAAAACTTTTCGTAAAGATCAGTTTAGGCTACATTAGGTAACATAACCTGATCTAACATTAGGTTAGGTTACCTCACCTACTGTAAACTAATCTAACGAAAATTTTTCTCTGCATAGGACTGCTTCTAACCTATACAGAAACATTTTCCTTTAATAAACTTTTTTTTACCATAATTCTGAAATAAGTACCTAGTTTGGCAAATAATGTATACAATGTGTGGCAATTTTTAATATTTAACCACAATCCATCCTTAGGAAATTGGTGAGGGGTAAATGTGAAGAACAGCTGCTCATCGTATAGTGGCCAAAATATTGATTGCAGAGGTATAGTTTGCTGAGGAAACATATTTCTACGCTGGTTAGTAGTAGCCCAATGCAAAAAAAAAAAGTTAGGTTAGGTAACCTGACCTAACCTGATGTTAGGCTCCTTAAAGTTAATCTGATGTATGTAGGTAAACTTTAATCACTCTAGTACAATTTTTCACCTCTGAAATCAATAGTTTGGCCACGTAGCTTCTTCTCATAGTTACCCAGTGAGGTATTGGACTTTGCTTTCTAATAAGTTTGGGAGGGGAAGTGTGGTGTATGAGTGTAAGTTAGTGTATAGCGGTGTGAAGTGATGGAACTGATATACACGAGTGGAGGGTGTTCTATGACGGACGTGTCGAGAGGAGCGTGAATGTAATGTAAGCATTGTTGAGCAATATGTCTTAAAGTGAGTGGACATGGAGTTCTGTGTATTTATCACAGACATCACAATTGGCGACGAGGATGAAAAATATGTTGTAATAATAGGGTAGTGATCATCAGTGCTACAGTGATTGCGGAATTAAACATGGATGAAGTAACTGAGAGTTCGGCGTCGGTGCCGCCATTACAGTCGTCCACAGGATCATGGCGTGTTCTTGGCAATGTAGGTTCGATAGAAATGTATGATGTGTCGCAAGATTGGAATATTTATTGTGAGCGGTTGGAGCAGTCTTTATAGCGAATCAGGTACCAGATTCGAACAGAGTGCCAGTATTATTGACCGTTATTGGCACGTTCGCTTATAAGTTGTTAAGGGACTTGTGTGACCCGGTGTTGCCAAAGGATAAGGAGTACAAAGAATTGGTTTCAATCTTGAGCAGGCAAAATTCTCCAGCCGTATCTGTTTTTCGCAGTCGCATGGACTTTCACCGTTTGTAACAGTCGCAAGGTGAATCGGTCGTGGCATGGTATGCTCGACTGAAACACGCAGTCATGTTGTGTAAGTTTGGGCGGTTGCTGGAGGACTTTGTAAAGGATCGGTTTGTCGTTGGAATGTTGCAGGGACCAGTGTTGGACAAATTATGCGAGCAGGATCCAAAGAAGGTGTTAAGAGAATTACTGGACATCGCGATAAAGAAGGAAGGTGCAGTACAATATCAGCAGAGGCCAGTGCATCGTGTTGCTGCAGGATCATCGCGGTACACGAAGAAGGACGAGTGCAAATCACCTCCCTGTCAGGAGGAATTCGTGAACAAGAGAGGTGCTGGGGAGGAGCGCCGATGCTTCGCCTGTGGTGACGCCAATCACGATTTCAGAAAGTGCAAGTATAGGCAATTCCAATGTAGAAAATGTAAAGCAATTGGACATCTGGCAAAGGTATGTAAAAATAACACTGTGAATGCTTTGGAGGCTGAGGTGAAGGAAGTATTTGGAAATAGTGCTATGAATTCATTAGAGCCATTTATGTTTGTAATAAATGTAAATTCAAGGGCTCTTAAAATGGAATTGGATACAGGGGCAGCAATTTCTGTGCTCCCAATACATGAGCATGAGGAAAGTTTTAGTGACTGTGTTCTAAAACCTACCAGGGTTACCTTGAAAATGTATAATGGTGTAATTGTGCATCCAGTGGGAGAAATTCAGGTTAAAGTACAATATAAGGGTAGTTGTACTAACAGCAGATTGGTGGTGGTAAGGTCAAATAGCAGACCATTGTTAGGGCGGGACCTAATTGTAGCATTAAAGATACCATTGTTGACAAAAAATTCATAATGTTAAGATTGATATTGTTGGTATTGTTAATTTGCTGGATGTATTCAGAGAGTTGTTTGATGGAAGTCAAGGAAGGTACAAGCATTAATGTGTTGAGCTAAAGTTTAAGGTGGATGTAAAGTCTAGGCTTATAAAACCAAAAAAAGTGCCATTTGCATTTCAAGAGGAGGTTGAACGGCAGATTGACAGGCTTGTAGAGGAAGGGGTGATTACCAAAGTAGAGTCTAGTGTGTGGGGTACACCCTTAGTGCCGGTGTTGAAGCCTGATGGCGGAATTAGGGTTTGTGCTAATTATAAGACAATGGTAAATGAGATTTAGAGGACGTCAGACATCCTATTCCGACAATTGAGGAATTGTTTGTAGCTTTACAGGGTGGTGAATACTTCACAAAGATTGATTTGTCTAATGCTTACAATCAATTGTGTGTGATGCAGGAAACAGGAGAATTGTTAGCGTGGAATACACATAAGGGAATTTATGTAGTTAACAGGCTACCCTTTGGTGTGAAGCCGGCTAGTGCTGTTTTTCAAAGGACTATTGAGAAAGTGCTGTTAGGTTGTAAGGGAACTGTATGCTACCTGGATGATATTGTTGTGACTGGGGCTACAGATGCAGAGCATTTAAATAACCTGCAACAGGTTTTCCAGAAGTTGCAGGATGCTGGATTTAAGCTTAATAAAGATAAGTGTAAATTTTTTGAAAAGGAGGTGAACTATTTAGGGCATGTGATTGACAAAGAAGGCATTCGAAAATATTCTAATTAGGTAAAAGCTGTATTGAATGCACCTTGCCCGGAGGATGTAGACTTGTTGAGGGCCTTTTTAGGCATGGACAACTACTACCAGAAATTTGCCCCTTAGTTAGCGGCTATTTTGTGCCCATTGTATGCATTGCTGAAAAAGGGCTGTATTTTTCATTGGTCTGCAGAATGTGAAAGGACATTTATGTTGGCGAAGGAAGCCATCCTATCCCCCCAAGTGTTGGTGCATTTTGAAATAGGCAGGCCTGTTAAGTTAACTTGTGATGCATCAGCAAAGGCTATAGCCGCGGTGCTGATGCACATATTTCCTAATGGGGTGGAAAAGCCAGTATCCATTGCATCTCGAGTATTGTCACAGGCTGAAAGTAATTATTCAGTAATTCAGAAAGAAGTGCTAGCTGTGTACTGGGTGTTAAGAAGTTTGCTCAGTACCTGATGGGAACGCACTTTGTTTTGGAGTCTGACCACAAACCACTGTTAGCTTTATTTGGGGAAAGTAAGGGCATTCCGGTTATGGCAGCAGGGCGTTTGCAGAGATGGGCTTTGTGTCAGGGTTTAATTACTCACTTAGGTATATCAGGGGTAACAGTAATGTTGCAGATGGACTGTCTCGGTTACCGTTGTCTGAGGTGGCGGAGGTGAAGCAGGTTGAACCTCTTGAGGGTAAATATTTGCAATTTGTGGAGCAGGACACTGCCCTTGATAAAGAATTGATAAGACAGAAGACAGAAAATGATGAACTTCTGAGTGTGGTGGTGGGGTACATTCAATCAGGATGGCCCAGGTCGGTGCCAGTGAGGCTAAAGCAGTTTTTTCGAATAAGGGATGAATTGTCGCTTGAACAAGGAGTAGTTATGTGGGGGTACAGGGTTGTTATTCCCAAGGCATGCCAAGATAAGCTATTGAGGGAAATTCATTCCACTCATTTATGAATGGTGAAGATGAAGAGCATGTGCAGGTCGTATTTTTGGTGGCCTAACTTAAATGCAGAATTGGAAGAATTTGTTAAATCATGTGAGGTGTGCATGTCATCCAGGTCGGAACCAAATAAAGTACCAGATGTAAAGTGGCCAAAGTGTGAAAGTGTTTTTGAGCGGATTCACATAGATTATTGTGGTCCTATCAAGGGGGTACACTTTCTAGTTATTACGGATGCTTTTTCTAAGTGGGTGGAGGCCTTCCCTATGAGGTCACTTACAACAGAAGCATGCCTGGGCAAGCTGAGGGAAACTTTTGCCCGGTTTGGATTGCCAAAAACTATTGTGTCAGATAATGGTACAAACTTTGTCTCTGAGGAATTTGAAAGATTTTGTAAGCTCAATGGGATTGTACATTTAACTTCTCCCCCATACCATCCGGCTAGTAATGGGGCAGCATAAAATGCTGTTAAGACATTCAAATCAGGGTTGATAAAGGCATTAAGGGATGTAGGAAATGGGCAGGTACCAGTTGATACCTTGGTAAACCGCTGTTTAATGGCACACAGATGTGCCCCACATTGTAGTACTAAGGTTAGTCCGGCTCAAAGGATGTTTGGTAGGCCCCTTCGTTCGAGATTAGACCTTATAAGGCCACAGACACCAGTGGTGAGGGAAAGAACACACGTGGACACAGCAGGTAGGAAAGTCCAGTTTCATATCGGGGACGAGGTGTGGGTGCGCGACTACAGGACGCAGGAGAGAGTATGGAAGAAAGGTAAGGTTCAGCAGATTATGTGAATTTGGTTGACTCTGGTATGGTGTGGAAAAGGCATTATAATCAGACTATAAAATGGGGTAGGTGGCCAGGTAAAGTTGTAGGTACTCCGGGACAGGTGAATGTTGAGGAGGATGGCGGTGCATTACTGAGGACCCCTTCTAAACTGTTAAGAAAACCGCCAGTAAGATTGGATTTGTAAAGAGTCTATGTACTCAAGGATGGAAGGTTCTATTTTATGCATAATGTGTAGTACTACAGAGATTAATGGTTACCATTGTTGATGTATTGTATGTTGTAATCAATCAAAATGTTACTGTAAAATGTCCCAGCATAGGAGGGAGGTATTGTGGTGTATGAGTGTAAGTTAGTGTAGAGCGGTGTGAAGTGATGGAACTGATATACACGAGTGGACGGTGTTGTATGACGGACGTGTCGAGAGGAGCGTGAATGTAATGTAAGCGTTGTTGAGCAATATGTATTAAAGTGAGTCGACATGGAGTTCTGTGTATTTATTACAGACATCACAGGAAGGGAGAAGTTCGAAAATTTATGATGGGTTAGGTATGGGAGGGAAGAGGTAATAGCTTGCCACCGGGTGTTTGCGCAATTACAATGAAACTATTATTATTTTACTAACATCAACAAAATGCATTACCCTTTCTAGCTGTCTGGAAATTCACTTTAAACGCGATCATGAAAACGAAGGTGGTGTTTGAAATTATAGAAATGTTTTTGTTCTCACTGATCATATTAAATATTTTTTTTATTTTGAAGGGCATATAAGTAAGGATTGTGTGCACTGAATTCACATGCTGCCCGGTCTGTGAATTATTATTTCAGACGAGGGTTTTGAACAACCTATTCTCCGTTCACTCTAAGTTGAGTTTTGAAGTAAACAAATAACGTAATATCATTGCACTTCGCTAGCTTCTATTTGGCTCAATTTGTGCATCGGGCCGACATACTATTTCTAACCGACAAAAGCGTGTAGCCTACAGTCGGCATCATAGGAAACAACAATGCTGTATGTATTACAACAATATTACGTTATAATTTCGTACGTGTTATCGACATATGGTAACAAAAAATACATTAAAACTTTATAAAAATATTGACATGTGCAATTACAGTGTATTTCAAAATTTAATTGTAATTGTCAAGTCATGACTAACGATTGTATTCAAATATTCCGATATTAACGTAACGTAAATTTGCTACTACATGCAGAAAAAAGTTGTCAACAAAATTAGTGAATAAGCTTACTATAAAGTCCTCCGGGATTATTTTGTACTTCGTTTTGGAAAAATTACATTTTATAAATCACCAAACAATCTGTCTATAATTCACAACACATATTGTTTTTTTATATAAAAGAATACTATGCGAGATTTTTTTTCTTGCCTTATAAAAATCACCACAGTTTGTTCAGTAATGAAGACATATATCCTTGTTTCGAAAACCATGCAAGACGTTTTCACTGTTCATGTCCAGCATCACATAACATAATCTGCAAGTGACATAAATATAAACCACGGTCTAAGAGGTAGACCGTGATATAAACCGACGCGAGGACGGAACAAAACAGAACAAGGAACTTTGGTTCGGACCACGCGGCGGTGGATCGGACGAACTAGAACGGAAAATGGACGAACGAAAAAAAAACATTCGCAGTAACCACAACATTGACGCGTTAACGCCAAAAACACTTTGAAAAAATAAAACATTACATCTTATTGTGGTATTTCCGACTTATTTTTACTGTGGTAATTATTACTGAACTAAACTTTTAGTACTTTCAGAGTATCGTACATCTCTAAATCCTGGCAAGTGTACGGAGAAACTCGTATGTTTAACAGTGTGTCAGTCGTTAAATAACTCGTGAACCAACTGTACGGACGTGGCGTCCGCTAACCATAATTATAGTATTAAACATATAGCGTCGTATATTGTGTTTGCAACGTTTATATATTTCACATGTTTGTTAATAAAACTCTCTCATTAAGTGATGGAGTGGTAAATTTATATGTACACGACAGATAACAAAGATCTATTTCTTATGCAAGATCGCAGTGTACGGCGGTCGACAGCCAATGAACGTGTTTGTTTATAATTTGCTTTGTTTGTCCTAAAACTCAAATAAGAGTAAACTGAGAATAGGAGAATGTCAAATTAGGGCTAATTTTAATTCATAATTAAACACAACAGTGAGTAATTTGCATTGCAGTGATCCTTAGCAGCAGTCTCATGACACAAAATTAAATTTTGTGGGTTTTTTTTTTACTTTCCGATAACACACAAAAAAAATAGTAATGACAAAACTAACATGGTTCCAGTGACATCACACTACCAAAAATTACCATTTTCTTCCAACCCACAAAATGATGGCCTCTTTAAGATACCATTGTAGGTACTAGGATCGAATAGTAAAATAAAACCCATCCACTCTTTATTACTTTCCGATACCAGTTCCACATGATTCATTTCCACAATTCCATCATCCTTAAAATTCACTCTGTATATTTTACAGTTTTTTTTGTAGCACAAAGTAACAAAAAGTGAAAGGGTTTAATATTTCTATTCGATACTGTTGACTTGGATTGAGTAGTAAAATAAAACCCAACCTCTATTTATTACTTTGCGATAAAAATAATGGTAAACTTTAGTAGGTAGATTAATTTTTTGGCGAAGTCATTGTGATAATGTATAATTTGTGTCTGTTATCATAATATAATAAAGAGCGGATGAGTTTAATTTTGCTATTCGATCCCAGTACAGTGGTATTGAATAGTAATATTAAACCCATCTGCTTTTCGTTGCTTTGCGACACAAAAAAATTGGTAAACTATAGGCCTGCAGAGTGAATTTAGTAATATTAAACCCATCTGCTTTTCTTTGCTTTGCGACACAAAGAAATTGGTAAACTATAGGCCTACAGAGAGAATTTTAAGGATGATCGGAAAGTAACAAAGAGTGACGTCATATATGTAAACATATACGTTATGATATAATAGTAATAAACACCCAATTTTGTTTGTAATTTATCATTTGAACTTTCTTTTGCACGTCATATTCGACTAGCATAGAAAGCCAGCTCCCAAGACCTACTCTAAACCTGTGGCAGGCTTGCATTTCAATTTAATGGGACTTGCAAGCTAATTTGCACACAAGTTTAGCTGTAAGTTCTCATTGATGTCTACACAAACATTTTCTTCTGGTATACATATAATTTTCTTTGCCTTTTGTGAAACAAACAATACTCATTGGGTTTGCTAGTCTTAAAGTATTGAGAATGCCAACCAGCACAGATTATTAGTTTATTCAAAAACTCAGAAATATCTTATGAATGCAATTTGATGCTGCCAGATAGCTATCCTGCTAGGAAATACTACCATATTGACTATGTAAGATGCAAAACCTTGAAACTCATTTAATTTCATTATTAGTGTCAACATTTTGAACCAATAATTTCTAAGTAAACAAATAGGTAATACTAACTATACATATTGTTGTATGGAACTGTTGTAAAACTACAAAATTGGTAAAAAAAAAAGTATTTTTTACCTGTGTGATGTATGAGGTTAAGGGTACCTACTTGTAAATTATATGTACATTATATATATATATATATATGATGCTCACACTCTCACTATCACACACACAAATATAATGGAATGAGAGGGAGAATAAAATAATTTATTTTATCTGAATATAAACTATACATTATTTAAACATAAAGATTCCTGATGTGACTATCAAAAATTTTAAAATATTATGAATTATGTCTATGATTGAAATAAACATTGTAATTTGCTGAATTTTTTCCCAATTTTTAACCACATCAATATTGCTCTCATATTAAGACACTAAATTTATATGTTTATCAGTTAGGTTTGTTTTGTTTCAGAACTGCTTCCTGATGATGCAAAGATCCAAAAACTAAGGCAGACTTATAGACCAATGTTGAAAACGGAATCAGTTTTTTGCAGCAGAAGTTTTGTAGAGCTCAGAAAATGGTCTGCAGGCTTTGCTTATACACCTGCTTAGATAAGACAAATCTACCTTGCAGTAAATAAATTTTTCGTCTAGCACAAAACATTCTTAAGAATGCTTCAGTGAAAATAGTTTGCTATTTTCATACTGCTCAACGGTATGAAGAACGGCAGAAGTAGGCGTTATACTATTACAGAACGTTTTGCATCTGCTGTTTACTATTGTTCATGAAGGCTTACGTATATTTACAAAAAAAAAACTTTCAGGTTGCCCACAGCGAGATCATTACATTTGTAGGTCCAGTAAGTTTCATTAGCTCCTGGCTTAAATGCAAATATTTTGGAGCTGCTGGAATTGAAAATGGCTCTGTTTGAATGTTCTTGGTCTATCTCTGGTTGTAAATATTTCTTTCAAATTACAATGTAACTAAATATTGGTTGTTAATTAAAACAATTAGTTGCCAGTAAAATGTAAATAGAATTATGGGTGTTCATTGTCAATAATGTGTCAGTTGTAAATTTTAAAATACATTATAGTAAAGACGGTGGTATGCATGGATGGTTTGCTGTTACTTATTTGTTATTGCGTAATTGTTTAATATAAATGCCAAACAGTTTCTTATTTCACTTTAAATTTTTTGGTATTATAAACCTACTTCATAGTGTATCCTGTTAAAGAAATAGTCGTAGAAACGTGCATGATACCATTTCAATATATATTTTTAATATGCAGCAAATTGCAAACCAAATGTTATTGTTGACTTCCTATCATTTGAATCTTGTAAATACAGTTCTCGTGTGAGCAATGAACATAGTTCAGTTGAAATTATATATAAATAGAAAATATTCTTTTGTTTTCCCATTTATTTTTATTACTGTCATATTTTAAAAAGGCCACATGATTTGAATGTCTGCATGTAAAGAAATGCTTAGTCTGCAAAAGAAAAGTTGAAAACAGAATCCACAGTAGGTCTAATGTTTTGAAGCTAACTGTGAAGAGTATGATTACAATTAAAACAGAAAGAATTGTGCCCAAGTACTCGCAGATAGAAACACACACATAGGATGAACACATTTCTCCGCGGATGCGCGGTCACAACGTTTCGCAGACTACATCTGCTTCATCAGGTGTTTGAAAATGACATATTGCACCAATTTAAATTTGTCCACATAGCTATAGGTAAACTATTATGTCGTGGAAAACATGGAGCTGGTATATTAATGTTGTATTTTAACAACTTAAACCACTATTGCTGCTGGTTTAACATGTCTGCTCTTCTTATTGGTGTAACAAATAACTAGTTAGCAGACACTACAGTGAAACCTCGTAAACACAGTTGTGGTTAATAAACTCGTAAAAACAAAGTTGTGGTTAATATAAAGTAATTTTTCTTCTTAGCCTTGGAAGTAGATGAGAAATTGATGTTTAATTTAATGCTCAATAATTATTTATACTACTACAGAAGTCATTCTGGTGATGTGTGTTAGCGATAAAAAAAACTGAAAAAATTATGACATTAAATAATTTTGCAAACAATTTGTAATACAAACTGCAAGAAGTTAGATTACCCCAGGAGTGTTACAAAGATGTTTCACTGTAGTTAATGTTATATTTTTGATGGCATACTGGTTTGTATGATCATAAATCTAGGTGAAAGAGTATGTTTCCATTAAAAATTTAACCTCTTAATTGTTCAAAAATTGAAACCCTAGGATCACGTGACCGTAGTGTTGCAGATACACCAATTAAGACACAATTTTTATAGATATTTTCAAAAGAAAGATGTACAATACAAAACAATTTTTTAGTTAAACACTATAAAATTTATTATTAATGTTGGCTGTACACATCTTTTAATATGCAGTAAAGTTTTCATTCAGAGATGTGTGGTGGTGGTATTTAGGCTATCCAATAAGAAAATAAACAAATATGAAATTGGACTGAAGGTAATGTTTGAAAAAATGGAAAGTTTGTCAGAGTAGTGTACAATTTTTTTTAAACTAATAAATATTTGTCAATTTTACTTTTACCTATTTACTACCTTATTTTTTTTCCCCAAAAATACATAACTATACCGTAGTTACTGTGTGGAAATGCTAACGATGAGAGCAAGAAGTTTTCACAGGTATTGTTCAAGGTTTTTTTGTGCAACAGGTAAGTAACTGATAATTTTAAATCCATCAAAGTACTCATTCCAACATGTTTATACATATTAAAATATATTTCTGCTTAAGTGCAGCATTTCAGAAACTATCTCCTTACTGACAATAAGATATTGAATTGAAAGTGTAAACATTGTAATTACTGACATAACTAATATTATTTAAGGATTTTCTGCGAGACACTGGTAAAAGAAAGTTCTGCAACATGTAAATGTTGAGCGTATGTATTAGAACGATTAAATTTCCATGCATCTGAAAACGGGGTTATGCTGACAGGGGTAGCCTCCCCCGCCTAAGCAAACCTGTGGTGAATTGTCTGTCTCCCCCACCCCCTTCTTTTAACTGATTTTCTGAAATTTCATTTTGGAATGATTTGGTTTATTTGTAGTGAAAAATGTAGATCACATCTGAAGTGTCAAATTGCAAGAGTTATCTTTCAATCATCAAACCTCTCTCCCTCCTTCCATGCCGTCATCACTCTCAGCATAGTAGTCATGTCCCTGTTTACAAACATGAATTGTTACTGCAGATGTTTGACAAAATGAGATTACCAAACACGTTAAATTTGTGTACAAGATTCAAAATGTACTGTCTTATTGGCATGCATCCTTGTGACCCTTATTAGGACCGTACCAGGCATTCCAAAATTGCTGTTTTTTAAATGCTGTATCTAGTTCAGATTTGCAGTGGAAATCATGTAACACTGGTGATGATGCACTGGAACTTCAATTGGTAAATTTTGATTGCTGTTTCAGTGCGATAAGTAAAAAATGATTAACATAAGGTTGCGTTAAAGTGCAGTATTGTTTTCAATAGAATCAGTTATATCAAACGACTAGTTTCCACCAGTTCCAAATTTCCATGATTGAGGCGTTAGAACAGCGGAGTGATAAGAGCCAGAGTACCATGCTCGATGGGAAGCATATCACTTCTGTTCACAGCATGTCAAATTGGCGTGCAAAGTTTTTGTTGTCGTTTTCCTAGGGGACTTTAAACTGTGACCCTTTTTGGATAATATTAAGTAAAGGCCAAAGCATGCCTCTGGTATTGCACTTTACAAATAAAGGCTGTATTTTTGGAGTTACAGCATTGTAAAAATGCTGTGTTTGGCCATTTTGAGAAACTTGAAAATCAGGTTTCTAACAAGCAAGTTGAATTTTGAAAACTTAGTATCATAGTTTAAAGTGTGTATTTTTTGTAGATAAACATAATATCATTAAGTTATGCTATTTCGGTTAAAAAAAATATGAATGACACGCTGCAACACCGTCCGTGCACTATGCGAGGACTCCTCTCTTAACAGTGGATGCATATCTTTTTGAGAAACTTAGCTGAGATTATTTATTATTATTTTTTAATGAATTAGTCAGACATTAATTATTTCGTCTTATTTAGACCTATTTTTTTAAGTTTTGTTATTTATTACCCTGTATTTATTGTAGATAATCTCAATTTAACTAAGGTGTTTTGACTCTTAAAACATAACCAGAGGTTCAAAAAAATAATATTTCCAACTGGTTTGTACCAAAATATTTGAAATGCTGTGTGTATACGTGGTACACTAGTAGCTTCTTGAATGAATGGTCTGATAAGTATATTAAAATAAATTATGCTTTATTTAAATTATGTAGTTTAGAGGCTAATCTCAGTCATATTGCACATAAAACCCTAATTTAGTGTCATTTTTTAAAATATTAGTGTTCTTTACATGCAGTAACATGCTGTACATTCCAACTTTTTATTCTCATTTACATAAGATTGCAAGGAAAATCTTGCAATGTTCCAGTAAGAAATTAAATAAAAAGAGAAAATAGTTTTGAAAGTATTTTTCAGCACAGACTACTGCAACGGGAATGTTTTATTTTAAACACTATGTTCATGTTCTTCATAATTAAGTTACTCTTCTGCAAGTTTGGAAGTCACCTAACTCCTGGTTATTCTTCTGAAAATGTACAGTACATTTCTACTTAATTCATTCATCGTATATGATTTTATAAATACCACATTTACACACACATATGTATCTGTGTGTATGTATATATATATATATATATATATATATATATATATATATATATATATATATGTGTGTGTGTGTGTGTGTATGAGAGAGAGACACACACAAAATTGAATTTCTATAGCTTAGACGTTCCTAAATCAATCATCATGTAATTTTGATCAAACTTGCACAAGTTTTGTGTGCGTATACATTTCTGACAAAAACAATTAGTGATGGGGATAGAGAGGGAGGGGGCAGGGCAGGAGATGTAAAATTAGGTGCCAAAATTTTAGTGAAAAAGAAGTTTTCATAATGTTTACAACATACATTAAAGGTGTACCACAATTTTCATCATCATTATTTTATTTTTTATTTGTACCATATATTTTTCTTCTTGTTTTAAACACAAAATGTGACTAAATTTGGCTCTTATGAAATTTTTTTATCTCTCAGTTTTCGCCTAATGGCTTGCTAAAGTCATATTTTACATGTTTCCGTTTTAACGACTACGCTAAAACCAACTGATATACCAAACTCAAAAAAATCACAGTGGAAAAAGACATTGCAGACTACAATGACATGCTCATAAATTAAAGAATAAAAATTATTTGAATTTAAAAAAAATGCTGAAACTAAAAATAAAAATTTTTTAAAAAATTCAAAATTTTTTTTAAAAATACAAATAATTTTTATTATTTAATGTTATGAGCATGTAATTGTAGCCTGCAAAGTCTTTATCCACTGTAATTTTTTTTTTTGGAGTTTGGTATATCCATTGGTTTTAGTGTAGTCATTAAAACGGAAACATACAAAAAATTACTTTAACAAGCCATTATGCTAAAACTATGAGAGATAAAAAAATTTCATAAGAGCCAAATATAGTCACATTTTGTGTTTAAAATAAGAAAAAAAAATATCTAGTACAAATATAAAATAAAATAATGATGATGAAAATTGTGGTAGACCGCGCCCTTCAACTTCTTTTTCCACCATTCAGAATTTTCAAAAAATATTTTTTTGAAAGCTTGAAAAAAGGAAGATAAATGAAATGTGAGGGGCTGAAAAGTTTTGATGAAAAACTTTCCTTTAAATTTTTTAAAACTAAAAAAAATAATGATTTAAAAATACGAAAAAAGAAATACTAAATTTAATATCGCAAGAAATTGAAAACCACACAAACTCAGACACAGGCAAAAATTGGTAACTTGGCAACAGCTCAACTATAATTTGCTTATGTGGGAACAGTAATTCCTTTCAATTTTTAGAAAACAGAATTTGTTTGCATAACTCCATTGTAAATATTTATATATTACTGCCGCGAATTACGTACCTAAATAAAAAAGATAGCAATAAATGTCACCACAATAACTTATACACATCTTTTTTTGTTATTCACAGGGTCATTTTTATCGGTAATTTCTTATGAGCATGGAAAAGTTTCTGGTAATAATATTAAAATTTAACACTTATATTTCAAAACTGTACAGTAAGGTGAATAAATTAGCACTATGGCTCGACAGACATTATGTAACATTTCATTACTAGAGGACAAAATTCGCACTTAAATTGTGCATGCTTAGCTATGTTAATTTGAATTTCGGGGGCGTGTTACCAGTTCCTGCCGCTGGAGGTTCTGCAGTAGCGTGTTTCCCGTCTCGTCTATTGAAAACGGCTTGACTTTCCCATATTGTCCTCTACCATATTTGAAAATACTCCTCGCGAACTGTCGACATTAATTGCAAAATTATTACTGCAGTTGTGTTATTTAATATTGAAACTATGTTAATTTTCGTGTTGGTAAAAATAGCACTGAATTAATTATATTTTTAAAAACTTTGAAAGCAAATACTGGGATAAACGTTTGCTTAGCAATGCATTAGAAGTTACAAATAACTGAATAGATCAGTACCAGCAGCCATCTTTGACTAATACAACTTTTGCAATAAGTTACCGATGAAATGGAAGATGATTGCCATAGGCTTGGCATATTTAACGGCGTTGAATTTCACAGTTGGTTATACCATTTGAGAGTCGTATTGGACATAAACGACTGCCTTTGTATAGCAAGAATTAGGGCAATATAAGAGATAGGATTAACAAAACTAGATTTTCAAGTTCAAGAAAGATTATGTGAGAAAACAGTAAATGCATTTAAGAAAGCTGAGAAGACTAGGATTCACCTTATTGTTCGACGAATCCTCGACTCGCAGTTGGAATATAAAGGAATGTACGACTCCAAAATCATAAAAACTCTGGAAGGCATGTTGACGTGGCCCGCCGGCCACTGCCGACGGCCATATCGACCCTTTGTCACCAGCAAGCCACCTGACGTCACTTCCGGCCCACGTGGCCGGAATAAATTAAAACTGTTTAATTAACATTGCGGGCGAGGGAGACCAGCTAGGACGGAACTGACTTCACCACTGGGTTGGGGCGATTTTTGTGCACAAGGGACATTGGAG
>PNEQ01127013.1:6235-41125 GCA_003012365.1 Medauroidea extradentata | reverse complement strand
ATAGATTTTACATTTTTAGTTATTAAAAAATATTAGAGGTTATGTATACATGTATACTGCATATCATGTGAACCTTACGAATGTCGAGCCGAAGGTTGCCGAGCATGGCCGAAGATTGCCGAAGGTTAACGAGCTGGGCCGAGTATACCCGATGAATTTTTTTTAACTAAATAATTGTTATTTAAAATATTTTAAATTAGTTTATTTTTATTAAATAGTTTTTTTATTAAAATGATTTTATTTTTATTAAATTAATTTTTAATGCATGTGGGGTTAGGATGGAATGTAAAATCAAAATTTTTTGGAAGACTCGGAAGAAACCTCCAAGATGGCGGTCGAAACAAGATGGCAGAATTTTTAAACTTTTTTTTTTAATTTTTAAATTTTTTTGGAAATTTTTAATTTTTTTTTAATTTTTCGAAATTGACGTCATTAAAGATGGCGGTCGGAAACAAGATGGCGGGCGGAAACAAGATGGCGGCCGGAAACAAGATTGCGCCGGGGTGTCGGGTTACAGGGGTCAAAGGTCAAGGTCATGGGGTCAAAGGTCAAGGTCAACCTCACAACCTCAGCCCCCAGCCCCTGTCCCCGATCCGCCATTTTCCTTCTACTAGTCACCTTTCATTTTTATATATATAGATAGACCATTCTTAGCCATCTTAAAACGCTTTAGATCAATGAGATTGAAAACCAGTTAATATTTATAAAATATACCGTATAAATAATAAATCACATAATTTTAAATACATTTTCTGTGATATAATAAATCGGAAACTATCACATTTGAATCATTGTTAGATATGTTGGCTACTAGTCACTCTGATGATTTTTTTTAATCGGTACAGAAGGAGATCGATTAAAGCCTAAAGACGTGTAGACACTAAGGTCCACTCTCGCGCGCTCGTCACTCGTGTCTTCATCACGAGCTGCAAGGTGCTCTACTGGTGACAGTCTTCCCCTCAAGGACGCTCCTTCATGCCAATCTCGCCTTTACGTATTGAACTTGTCTCTCGAGAGCAGCCACGCCTAGGATTCATGGACACTAACTGCACCAAGAACGCTAGGGTCATCGGGGACGGGATGCAATGTACTTGGGTGTGCAGTTTTAGAAAAATATCGTTCAAGAATGGGAGGGGACGGAGGTGAGTGAAAGATTTTGGTCAGTCTTAAGCGCTGGTGAGGGGTGATATTATGTGAGTAGGGTATGGTGCAGCGCCGGAATGAATGGGCGGGGAAAACAATAGATCCTCGAGAAAACCCGGCGGCCAGTGGCATCGTCGAGCACGAATCCCACGTGCGAAGATCCGGGGACCGACCCCGCCGGGAATCGAACCCGGATGGCCTTGGTGGGAGGCGAGAGGTCTGACCCCTCGGCCACCGCGAACCCTTGGGAGGAGTAGGACTCTATCTAAGTGTACGGCCTATGTTCCTCCTTCCCTAGTAACTCGTTTCTAACGACGGCGCTGGACCAAAGCGGCAGTGCTAAGTCTCATTCATCCCCTCATTCTACCTTCTTTTCTCCCCAAACCTCTTTTTTTTTCTACCTGGGAGAGGTGTCTCAAGGTAACACGTTGGACTCGCATTCGAGAGGACCCGGGTTCGATCCCTTTGCTTCGGCCAGCCTGATTTCGGTTTCCCGTGGTATTCCGAAATCATTCCAAGAAAATGCTGGGATGGCTCCTTAACAAAGGCCATGGCCGACTCCGCTCCCAGATTCTCTTATTGCGCCAAGTTGTGTGTCGCCGTCTCTAATGACCTCGCTGTTGATGAGGCGTAAAGTCCACTTAACTGTACCTTACCATCGTTTTTATTCTTTTGTGTGCTGAATGTATACGTATGCGAGTTTCACATGTGGAGCTGTAGTTTTTTACGTCATTACTTTCCTACCCTCTCACACCACCTTCCACCCAGTTTCAAGCAGCTGACCATGATTGCATCTAAAATATTCATCGCCCCTGTCCAGGCAGCGTGTGATTCTGTGTGTAATCGTTCTGGCTAGACGCATGTTTCGAGTCCAGTTCATATAGGAGGTCCTTCTACTTCTCCGCCTAACAACGCTTACTACTGAGTCGACCGGGAAGTGTAAATAGTAACCTAGTGGCGTATCGTGGTCGTATTCCAAGTCAAACAATATTAGTTCAAACTATACGCTTTCAAAAAGTGGAATTAATGTGCCTACCGGTCATAATCTTTATTCTGAAGATAGAGGCGTATTACTGAAAGAATTATTTCCTTAGCGTACTGTACTATTGTGGAGATACGCCATTGCAATATTATGTCGTCCCAGAAATTTTATAATGAGATTAAGAAAACACAAACGAAAAAAAGAGAAAACAAGTCTAGTTTGGCTGTAGTCAGCACATCTATAAACCTAAACAACAGAAAATGAAAGATCCTTATGGGATCTTCCATGTTTATTTGTTTTGGTTTATGGATGAGTTGAATACAGCAAAACGGTGTTTTTTTTTTACGATTGTGTATTTTTCTTAGTGGCCAACAAATTTAAATTCAAGTTGCGTAATTTTTACTAACGGTGTACCAAGTATAAAGAGACTTTGGAGAATGGTCCCCATATGTTTCATCATCTAAATTAAATTCGAGAGACAACAGTTTTTAAAAACTCAATACGGTATGAACTAAAACATAAATCTGAAGTTGCGGTGTTAGATACTACAAGCGTAATGAGTTAGATGAAATTTCTTTTATTGGTTAATTTAGATATCTTAAGTGACAAACTTTTTTTTAATTTCCGCCACAGTGTAACTATTACCTCAACATGAACAAAATACATAAAATTCGTGTCACGTTACAAACAACCATTAATAAGTAACAGAGAATAGTGAAATTCTGAAAAAAAAAGAAAAAAAGAAAAAAAAAGAATAGTGAGATATCTCGTGTGATCAAAATCTTCGTCAGTGTCCCCATATCGATAGTATAAACACGGCATAAAAAAACTTAACACTTAAACGTCAAGTTAAAGTACTTAGGACTTACTAGCCTAAATAAAACCTGAGTTAAATTAAATTCGGGAAAATGAACCTTCGATATCTCGTGCAATCATTAAATGTTCAAATGGCGAACATTTAGAAAATACGACGATGGCATGAACAAAAACGTAAAACCCGAATGGTTCCTCTTTTATCTCGTGTGGTCAAGAAGTGTTCAAAACATCCTTCATTTTGAAATCATGGCCATAGTACGAACAAAAACTCATTAAACATAAGTCAACTTAATTAAGTACTAGAGATGTACAAGTTTGATGGAATTCGGAAAAGAAATTTCTTTAAATATGTCACATCATGCTAAAAATAATATGAAAGTGGCCATTGTTTAGAAAACATGAACATAAGATGAACGACAAACACAAAAGTAAAGTCAACTTGCTAAGTAGTATACATCTGCAATCATTAATGATTTTGTCGGAAAAATATTTCCTCAGTCATGTCATGCTAAAAATATACGAATGGTAGTCATTATTAAAGTATGTACTCAGAATAAACTAAATACACAAAAATTTAGTCACCTTACTAATTTATTAGTATAAGTGTACCAAGTTTGATAAAATTCGAGAAAAAAATGTATCCTCAAATATGTCATACTTAGAGACGAAGGTAGCCTATATCGCGAAAATGTTTGTGCCAACATACCCTTGAAAACACTATATAGTTCCATGCAACATAGCCTATATGATTGGGTCTGACACAACGTAGCTGTCTGAAGAACAATAATAGGCATCAAACATTACAGTAGCGGGATTCTTATTGGCTCAGTCAAATAGAGTAACTCCTCCGCGTACAAGTGAAAGCCAGTAATCTTTTCATAAGCTGAACGTATGTTGAAAACCAGCAAACAGCCAAGTTTTCCCGCGATAAACTATCATCTCCGAGTCATACGGTACTAAAAATATATGAATGACCACCATAATAAAAGTTTGAATACAGGATGAATAAAAACACACCAAAGTCAAGTCAGTTTCCTAATCAGTACACGTGTACCAAGTTTGATGAAATTTGGAAAAATGTTTCCTTAGATACGACACATTAAACTGAAAATATGAATACGGCCACCGTTTAAAAATATGAGTACAGTACGAACGAAATACACGACAGATAATTAAATCTACTTAATATGTGGTATATGTGTACCGAGTTTCTTGAAAATCGGAGAAATATTTCCACGAACATGCCATTATGTTAAAAATATAAAATATATTCGACATTTCAAAACTTTATACACGGTATTGACTTGCTATAGAAAAGCCAAAGCACCTTGTTAGGTCTTTTTTATGCACCGAGTTTAGTGAAATTCTAAAATGCTGTTTTATTTTTTTAGATATTAGATATGTGATGGGAAAATGTTAAAATGATCGCAGTTTTAAAAATACGAACACGGTGTAAACGAAATACACACCACGAGTCAAGTCAGGTTACTAAGTACTAAATGTGTATCAAATTTGATGAAATTCGGTTCACGAGTTCGAAAATATTCAAGGGGGACACGCAGACACGCATACAAATAGGAAGGTGATCTCCAAAGCCTGCTTTTTCCTTTAAAAAGAATGTTAATAAACTAATATACCGTGAATTAAATTATTATGTTTTATTTAATTTACCAAATTTAAAACTGTGTTTCAATTCATCAATAATTTAAGACTCTTCTGAATTCTCAGTAGCACGGACTCCATTGCCTGAAATATTCGACTCGGAATACGACTATACAACACAGTACTGTTTTTCTATTTTTTTCTTTGTTCCACCAATCAGTCGCAACTTATTTCCAGCGCTTATCTGTGACTCTCACTTCATTGTTTGAAAGAGAAAAATCAATTCTGCATATGATCGATTGATAGCCGGTGATGCCACTTGTCATTTGCCACTTCTACACTGAATGTTCGACGAGTAGAATTCCATTCCTCTGATACATGTTTGACTCGTGGGTTTAAAACACTGCGAAGCCCTAGGGGCGGGAAACAGGCAAGAGCAGCAGTTGGCTCGATGGTTAATTAACTCCTCCGCACACGAACCAGTCGCCTCGGGCCATACTCTGGGTTGATGTTTTCGTTGTAACGAAACAAGGATGAAAGAATATCAGCTCGGAAAGGTCAATTCGGTAACCTTTCAGCACTTGCATGCAATCCGTTTCTTAAGGGAACAACAAGTTCTTGTTGGGAATGAAGTGTTATTCTACCGGTGCTGTCGCAGAGATATATAGTTACAAAAATTGATAGCTACAACATGCTATTGCTTAAATTTGTGGATGTACACTCCTTCATTCCCTTAGCTTTTTTTTCGTTGCACAAAACTGTGATACCGTTGATACTTGTTCTTGTTAGAAGTAAAGATGACAAATTTCTGCAACTTATACAATACATTTTCCTCGCACAAAAATAAGATAGAGTTGGAGCTTGTTGTTCTCTTATTTCTGCACCCAATACAAATTTTTCCCTGGACATGGTTCTTGTAACCGTAAAAACTTGTGAATACAATTCTCGTGCGCTTGCATTTTTCATTGGTGAAACAGGACTGTACTTTTTAGTAACTGGAAAAAAAAATTAAAGCGTAATTTCGCACAAAATCCAGCAGTTTACGTTTTTTAGGAAAATACTGGTGATTTTTGTCATGCTTTGTATTATTAAGTTTAAAAAGTATTAAACGAAAATATTACATCACTACTTAGTCCCAGAAACACAAGAGCAGGTTTTCTGGGACTGCATAGTACCGCAATGGCGTATGTCTCAAATATTAAATTTGTTCGTAGATTCAAATGGCAAGAAACTTCCAAAGAAATTATCAGCTATATGCTTCACAGGCAATAGAAGATATTAAAAGTAACTTAATATTTACCTAAGTAATTCTACAGAGCAGTGAGACTTCTATTTCCTAAAAAGTGACGTAAGGGATGACTGTACTTGAGCTCACTCGTAAAATGAGAGCTGTTTTCCCACTATCGCAAAACCCATTTACAACATATAATTTATTTTAACAATACAACGTAATTACTCTGATAAGTGCCGCGTTTATCTAATAACCAATTATTTTACTTCACGATACTGTTAAGAGTGTATTATGGAAAAACATGCGAAATTCGTAAGCTCTGTGGACTTCATTTCGTAGTGTTGAACTTATTCTCGAGTCTCGGCTATTTGCTCACTAGCGGTTTCCATCAGTAAGCAGCCAGTTGTATCCTACAGCAGATAGCATGTGTACAGTCAGTTTTCTTGACGGTATGCTATTGGTTAACAGCAGGCGTATAAAAATCTCTTGACTGCGAAGGTCACTATAGAGCATACCCGTTTGAGTTCGATTTTTTTCGTCAATGTTGTGAATTGAAGTCTCGTTTATTGCTCTTTCGCCATTTTTGCTTCAACATCTGTTACTGGCAACAGAATTTCCTTCCGCGCACAAAATAAGTCTTGAAACTGTGATAATAATTCAAAGACAGACAGATGATTCCTATAAGTGTTTATAACATAGCAAGTAGTTCTGAATAAAATGCTACAAAAGAACAGGCAGCACTCTTCATTGGACTGTGGATGTTTTACATTACCTCACCGAGAGATAACCAGCAATGTAACGCTTTCTACAAATAAATAATCATGTATGGGAATAATCGTGGATGTTGTCCTATTAAATATAGACTCATCAGCCTCGAGTTGACTTTCGACACTATAATTAGTTATCTGTCTTTATCTCGGCGAGACATTGGCTTCTGCACACTTGACTGCTATTGTTTTGTTGCTCCTTTCTTAGTCATTTTGTTATTGGCTAGGCTTAATGTCTGAGACGGCGAGGCAAATAAGTCTCGGCTTAGTAGAAAAGGAGATACAAACTGAACTGAGACAACGTTACGGTAACGAAATTATTCAGGGGTATTGGTTCTCGTTGAAATTCATTTTCAGTCTTTTTAAAATTGTATTTATTTATGACGCATGCTGCTCTGAAACATGTGTAACGTACGCTAGGCGTTTTGTCTATCGCACACGCGCTGTGCTTTGCACCTTCGTTCAGTTGGCACTTAGGCCCTGTATGTCGTGTTAATTATCACACGTTTACCGAGTGACAACTGAAATGTGGCATCAATAACAATGACACTCTGATAACAAAATTGTGAACATAACCTTGTAAATTACAGAAGGGTATAAAAAATACCGACCTGAGAGTGTCAGGCAAAGGCAAACTTTTATGATCATGTGAAACACGTCTTTCTTAGTTTATCATGCACGGTTACCACTTTTCGATTATTTACAACGATGCCTCTATCGATTTTAGTAATGCTACGTGGATGATTTTACCAAAGGCAAATGAATCAGGAATTCGCAAAAGGTACCAAGGCCACATTTTCAGAAAATTCAGATTATACGAGATTTCGACTCTCCAATGCATTATCTTGGCAGTCAGTAACAAAAGAAGCCAAGTATACGTTAAACGGACTAGTAAATATACGTGGAACTTGCAAAGGGTGCAAAGTCTTGGACTTGGCCCCTTTTGTTAATGACAAATGATAAGGACATTAAAAAGGGCATTGTGATTTTCTACTATAAACAATGCTGTTACTACCACTTCGTTCACAAATCTGATGAGAAAGGAATTGCTGAAGTACATGAACAGCTCCATACCTTTAATCTTCAGCTTACAGGACAGTTGAGACCCGTTGTAATGCTTACAGAAATATAACTTTACCAATTAAAAAATAAAAACTTGAAGACATTCGCGATACGTTGCAGTTCATGATGAAGCAGTCACATTCTACGACAATATACTATATTGGCCTGCTACAGACTAGACATGTCCATGAATGTGCCAACAGTGCATTGTTTTGTTTATGACTTACATTATTGTCTTTGAAGAATATGTTTACATGTTGTTGAATAGTTTTTTTCACTAGCATATGCCAAGGTTACAATAATCTACACCAAGGACATTATTCTTTCTCTGATAGTGTAATACATAACATTGCTTTATGGGTATAAAGTGCCATGTGGTGGTGTGCTTGCAAAACATGTTTCCATGCATCATATTATTAGTTTTTCACTAGAATATACCAACATTGCACTAATATATACTCAAGATGTTATGTTTTATGTGCCATTGTTAGAATCAACGTTATTTCATTTACAAAAGGCACCAGGTTCACTAAGCTTATTAATTAATATAATAAAAAACAAAAGTGTATTTACGTAAATTGTGATTCGTATTATTCCACACACTCTATACTTTCAAGTTATCCATTATTGATAACCTGTTTCATTCCCAGGTCCACAATGATAGGTTTTTTGTTGTTTCCCAACAATCTGCTCGCTTGGACTTGGAACATTTTGCAAATTCCTGATTGAAATGCACTTTTTAATAGCTACGTTAACGTAAATTTTATCAGAAAATGTGGTTATTAACATCACGTATCTTCTTATTTACATCAAAGTATTCCCAAACCTCTTACCTTAACAGGGCGTACCGCCTTTCATATTAACTTCGTCGTCATAAATCACCTCCCAATAGGTGTTGGTCTAATTAAGAATCAGCCTGTATTCCGGAATGAAAATCGGGCTTAGAAAGGTCCAAGACTTACGACGGATGACTATTTCCTTATACAGACGCTGTTAGCCGTATTTCAAACGACACAAGGAACGTATTTCCCCAGTGTCCGTAGCACGTGTTCGAACTGCTGCAAATGTAGAACCATAAGCCTCTAGCAGAAGGTCGCTACCTAAGATATGTTAAACCTGCGAACAAAGGACACATTTCCTCAACTACGCTCTCTACCGCACAGCTATGGAGTTCCTGATCGAATTGAGAAGCGTACTTTTTAAACTAGACATGTCCAATTTATCCTGCTTCATTTAGCCTAATATTTGATTGGATAATACAATATAAATTAATTCTGTTACTTTAATTCCTATTTGCTGTATTTTTTTTATTTTTTTTTTATTTTTTGCAAACACTTGACATGTTCAGTATCCCAGAGCTTCGTTGCTTGAAATTGGGATCAAAAGAACGCTAAACTTCAGGTTTCAAAAACGAGCAAAAATCTTAAATGTAGCGATACTAATGAACATGAAATATAATAAATATAGCAGGTTTATTGTTGTTGCACATCATTTTGCCTGTCAAGTCATGGTTCTTACAATGAGATAAGTTTACATATTTCGTTTGTTATTAAAGAGAAAATGGTCATGTCTAGTTTTCAATGAATAATATGGACGTGCCTGGCTTCAAAGATTAGTAAACTTGCCAGTGACAACATTTCGTAACTCAAGGTCGTCCAGTAGATAGCAACTATTTTCCCCATGCTTTGAATAAAAATTTACGGTTGGGGGTATATATATGGTTTCAAATGAAAAAAATAAATTTTCCTGTATATTTAAATGGAACGGTTAGTTGTAATTAAATCTGTTAACTATATATTTGTGTGTAACTCACAACCTTCTATAAAAAAAATACGGTTAACTAATGTTCGTTCTTTTACCGACGCGTCTGAACTTGAAAGTTTGTTCCTCATGTGCTTCATTTGTTCGTATGTCTAACAGATGGATGAATCTAGGGAAGTCATTGCCATGAGAGGGTATGAAGAATTAGTTAAAACTGACCATTGTTTGCAGTGTTGCCACAATCGAACCCTGAGGACCGTTTCTGTTGACCTCTTTTGAATGACAACCAACTGCTCGCCAATGATTTATCTATGGGGATAGCAGTTGATTGTCATTCGAAAGAGGTTTATAATATCGTTGCGTGCTAACCACTTTAATGGTAGAATCCCTATGATGGTTTGGCACGTGGTAACAGCTCGTAGTTCACTACTTGATGTCGTGTTTATTTTATGCAAAGCGTGTTTTGTGGCATCCGGTATAGAGTCCTAAAGTGAACATACTTTTCGTCACATGTGAGCACTTGTTGTAATGTGGGTATCCTACGATGCAGAGAAATGAATTTTAATCAGGCTGTTACTCATTGTACTTTGGTGGCTTTTGACACTGTATGTTACTGATTATTTCTCAACTTCAACAATTTCCCAGTGTAGTGCAGTGAAGTTCGACTGTTGTTCGGTAGCTCACATTTAGAGTCTCTCACAGCCTCGTCATCAAGGGTCTGTGGTCGACCACTACAAGGTTCGTCACAAAAACGGCATATCCCCCCAATCGAACCCCAGGAACTTTGCCTGAGGGTGTGTACATTCACCTCCTCAAAAACTTAACTTAGCCTATTCGGTGATGACATGCATCTGCGGACAAGTATATCTTAAAATATTATAGCTCAGAAACCTAAACCATCTTCTACAAAACTTTAGTTTTCATGGTCAAAGCTTGATTACTGGGAGTGGGTCACACGCATCTGTATTTATCAAGAATATTGTCTCCGCTCCAGCCTCTATTTCTTCTCTGGCACATCATGCGCTAAGTTTTGTGTCAGTCGTAATTGTTTCCCATCTACGCCAAACATTGCATAAAAGGTTTTGTTAACTTATACTATAGAACACAGTTCAGCAATAACAATTTTTGTGTTGGGTGACTGGCGCAAAACTCAACAGCAGCAAAAAAATTCTACCTCTGGTATATTTCATAAAAACTCATCAGTCCAAAAATTTAGAAGTAAATTACTAACAGCACATTACGACCAAGATGACATGAAACGGTAGTACAATTACCAAGGATTAAATTTCCACTCGCGCTCGGGAGATACTTTAAACCAGACCATCATCGCCTGCGTGCGAAACGGTTGAGCTAACTACATCAGTTTACAAAGGGCACACACACATAGGTGAAATGCGGGAGGGAACGGGAGAATTTGTGTGCGTGCGAAATGTCCCCCCAGTATTCGTGTGTCCACATCCTGCACAACCGCAGTGTGGCGTAACTGACAGCTATACAAACACACACCCCATCACCACAACCCACCCCTTCCTCTGGAGTGATGAGTATAACCCTCTAACTCTTTCACTCCCATGCTCTATTCTCCTGTAACCACTGTCCACCCCCCATCCTTCCCTCCCCTTTACCGCTCTTTCCCGTCTATATTTCTCTCCGTCTCCTTTTCCGCAGTTTCCTCCGAAAAATAGAATTTTCATAAAAATGCGAGCGGCCATGCAACATTGACACGAGTTCGTATCGAGATGGCATCCGGTCTCTTTAAAAAAAGCTATGAAGGGTGTCGTCTATGGCCCGAAACATGCCGGCAAGCACAAACTTGATCTGAATGCAACAATGGTCCAAGTAACACTTTCTGGGAGGGGTATCATGTTAGCTACGTAGAGGAGAGAAAAATTGATCCAGAACAAACAATAACCTCTTTCTATGTCGTGTGCGCAACAGTTTTTTTTTTTTTTTTAATTTTTGTCGTATTTTATAAAACGCATAAAGAGCAATAACGGATTCAAGTTTAAACAGATTTGCATAAAAAGGACATATTCCAGTATGTTTAAGTGCAACAATATATCAGCAGTAATGTGATAGTCTTAGATTTATAATGGTGTACGTCAGTTAAGATAGTTTTCCCGTAAATAATTTTTTGTAATTACATGCAAAATGCATTGCGTTCTTTCAATACTCAAATGGTAATCTCAATTTCAGAATATTTACTACAGGGATTTCTTTTTTAAAGTGTGTATGATATGAATAACAATGGCACTACAAATTATTTCCGATGTACACCACTATGAATCTCAGCCTTTTATATATCACTACACCAAAGAACAACCATCGAACTCCAGTACAATTGTAAGCCTATCGCTAGCTGATTGACTTTTCCCACTAGTTTCGCAACGATTTTATCTAAATGTTGGGCGATGATAAAAGAGTATTACATGTTTTTTCCAGACCCACTACGTGATAACTTATGAGATAATCTCAGCCCTATTAATACTTGCAGCCATGACAAAATTGTAGGTTGACCACCACTCCCACAGTTTAAGTAGTTCTTCTTTAAAAAGATGTATATTAAACGTGTTGACAAACTTTTGTTTGCTTTCAGCTTGTCAGACCAAACAGAATATTCGGTTTACTTAAATTGAGTTCCAGGCTGCTAGAGAATGGAAACGTTAAGTTGCTAACTCTTACGATAAGTGGGTTGCCAATTCAAATTGGGAAATACTTTATATTTCCATAGCGTACAGTTATAAATAGTACAACTTCTTTTCTAATTGGCTGTCAGTGAAAATCAGTAAGGAAACACGATGAAAAATAGCACCGTTACAATTATAAGTAGCCAAACAAGTAGTACTCCACGAAAAAAAAAAAAAAAACATTTAAATTTATAGTGAACGTGTCCGTCAAAGAAGTATGTAAGGATCTCTTAATGCGTCGTCGTAAAAATCGTTTTGTGTGCAGCGGGTTAAAGAGTATTCACCACACCTTGTACTTAAATGAAGGTCTACTAACTTTTGTATCATAACTAAATTTTCATGGTTATGGTTACGTGTTTTATAGTAAATAATTATTATCAAGTGTTGTACCGTTTTATTTGAAAGCTACGTATGGAAACTTTCCTAAATTTTAAAATAGGTTAATTGAGCATAACTGTGCTTCACTTATTCAGTTAAAATGTAGCGAAAGTTAAGTTTCTTAGCTAAGCCTCTTTTATCCTATTTCTAAGCTAAATATGGCTAAAATCTTGAATCAGGAAACAATGACTAAAAATTCGACATGAGTGCGGACTCTTAAATATAAAAATAATAATGGCAACCTTTTAGACTTTATGTAACCACGAATAAACATGTTCCGCTTATTAATCATTCTTGTTATCAACCCATTTAAATAGACGTACAGTATTTATAATGTAGTGAAGTATATCGACAAGTCGATTTCGAATTGGTTATGGGTTTTAGGTACTTGAAAAGGTAATCTAGTGTAGAGCAAATAAAGTATGGGTGGCCATTATCGTTGTTCTGTGGTAAAGTATGTTAAACACGTAATTTATCCCACCGCATAAATTGTAAAGAAAATATTAATACAATTTTCTTTAAATTTACTTAATTAGTACTGTTACAACATTAATGCCACTTTAAAGAATTATTCGACAAACACAGAACGCATCGGCAATTAACAACAGCCCTAAAAATTATAATAGGTACAGTATACAACAACCTACTAATGAAATTTTACTAAACCAAAATGTTCCTATGTAAAATGTTTGGCCATTAGAAAGAATTAAAACTACTTAAACTTAAATATTCACGTAATTTCTGCTAAAATAAAATTGTTTGTGTCAGTTCACCTCTCCTCTTTACAGCTGTCCATCTACGCCATCGAAGCCACAGTACGAGACCAGTCGAACAGAGTGGCTATCACCCAACACTCCGCGCCACTTTATTTTGAATCAGCTTCAGGCTCTTCAAGCGCAAATAATTTTTTTCTACGCTTTAAGGGATTTCGTAGTTTCTTTACTTTACTAAGCAGAGAGACAAAATAACGTCAAGAACGACTGTAAAATAATTGTCGTATACGTTTTAACAAGGTTATGAACATTTCAACGTTAAATACTGTGTAATGTAAATTTCATAAAATTAGTCACTTACCTGGTTCAGTATTTCTTGAAGTCATAATAACTGAAAGAAGAATTTTATCTGGGATCGGACAGTTAGTTCGCCTTCAATCAGTGTTAAATATTTAGCTGCTTCTGCTTTGAATTTGACAATAAAATTTTAATTGCAACTAGTTGCAAAACACATAATGAATTTCTGTCAAACGTCTTCATAGTGATGAGGATTAATTTTGTAATAAAACACAGTTATAAAATTTGAACATTAAACTATAATAAAATTAAAATTACGATACGTATTTATCAATTTATTTACAATTATGCTGCTCCTACTTTACACTTGTCTCGCACTCGTGCTTGTTCAAATATCATCGAAACAGATAAACTACTGAATAGGCAGAAAGCTCTTGTTGACAACTTGTGTGCCGTTTAGGGCACTGCTTGGTTACATTTTCGCGGACTGTGCAGAACGTTAGCAAGATAGAGTTTATAAAATCGATACATGTTCCTTCATAAAATTTCTATATGAATAACCTTTTCATATTTGGCATTCGCCCACCAATAAACTTCCGTTTTCCTTTTTTACCCTTTGTTGTGTGTATTCTGGTCAATTGAAATGGACGTTTTCAAAGTCAGTTTAGGCTGTTAAACTTTACAACAAAATAACTAGATGTCACTGGCCACATCGATACAGGGATGTAGCTAGATGATTCCGGCGATTAAGCATATTTCTCCGGCAATTTAAGCAATCAGATCAATGCCTCAGACATGACACCAATTTTTCCTCCGCTCCGGTACCATTCTGGGAAATGATAAGTGCCATTACCAGCGGAATGGTACTAAGCAAGTAACTGTGCACACAAAAACCAATAAGACTAAATAAGTTTAATTATATCTCCAGCAATAAATTTTTATTAGCAAATTTACACCGAATAATTTTCAGCTTAAGCGTTTCCAATTACATTTCCATCTAAAACTTTTTTTTGTTTTACACTTTAAAAGTTTTGTTAAAAGTAACATTGCATTTAATTTGTAAACGTATACAAATTTCCTTGCAAAATTATTTGTTTGTGAGGCTACAAGGTTGTTCACGAAAAAAAATAAAACTTGTAAAAACTTCTTCCAAAACCTGGGATTTGTTGAAAATCACACTCTTTGGCATGGTTCATGAATTTTGTTGGAATAAAGTGAATATTCACATTAAAAATATCATTCAAATTTTAGAAAGTTAAGTAATTAATTGAACTTCATATTGCATGGTTCGCCTAAAGCTTGCTGGAGGTTGCTGTCATTCAAGATGGCTGACAAGAATATCGTCGTCGTGAGGTTGGGCATCCACCTACCCGACATGCAGCCGGTCTACATCAAAATACATCGAAATATGTCGAAAGGGCGTAAGTGCCGTTTTCGCCATAACTTCGAGAGTTGATGTACGTGTACACCATTCACAAGGATGCCCGTTTGAATCAATGTACTGCGTCAACCACTTTTTTACATAAATAGACATAAAATTATTTGTTAAAGAGTGATACGATAAATATCTTCTAGCATATTTTAAATTTCAGGTTTCTTCAATGCAAGATCAAATACAAGCCTAAACCTACGGTAGTAGTGTAACAAACATAAACTTTGTATTTTTTAAAAGGGCAACCCTTGTAGTTTTACACGAATTTCTATGGAAACTGTGTTTTATTGTATTTATTCGTGTAAAAGTTTAAACAATTTCTAGAGTGTACAGTTTATTCACAATTACATTTCTACGTTAAATTGTTTTGAAGCATACCAATAAAATCGCAGGTGAGTTACAAATAACTTAATGATTTACAGGTATCATAGTTTATGTAATGTGACACTTAAATTGAATCTCTTGTATAAGATGTGGACATGTTTTTGTATTTCAAAAATACTATGATAAAGGACTATTATTTTGCTTCCAATTTTGTTCTAAGTTAAAAGACGATTAATCGAGAGTGTTAGATATTTCGTTCGGCAACACACTGCGTCTGTATATGCTGTGAATAATCTTACGTGTGTGAACGAGTTTGATATATAAAGGGTATGTTTATAGATAATGGTTTATCGCGGGAAAACTTGACTATTTACTGGGTTTCAACTGGCTTTCACGTGTTCGTGGAGCTGTTGCCCCATTTGACTTATCCAATAAGAATGCTGCTATTGTTATTTTTTATGCCTATTATTTTCCTGCAGAAAGCTGCGTTGTGTTAGACGTATAACACTCTATCATGCATGTCACAAGAAACCACAATGTTTTCACGGGTATGTTGGCACAAAACATTTTCGCTATATACCATCATCTCTAGGTATGTTCTAAGACATGTAAAGTTTTGACCGCGGCCTGTCATTGCGCACAAACAGAGATCATTTTAGTACATAAAATTTTCATCAGAGTTACTGTCTACAATGAATCAGATATTTGGTAAGAAAATACGTTGCACAGTTTCCATTTGTCTGTTTAAAGTTAAATGCGTGCAGATAACGTATATTTGTGGGGTAGTTCCAGTAAGTTGATGCTAATACGCTAAAAATGTGAACTGCAAGGGCCACAATTATATTAACACTGGAAAAAGAACAAGACTGGTTGCTGATAAACATCTAATAACTGCTAAAAAATATATACATGTATATAAATACCAACTGAACTTATAGACGTTTTGTTTGTAATTGAATTGCAGGATAGTGGCAGATATATAAATGGCCACGTGGCATTCACAACACGTGATTCTAAAATCATAATCTCATTCATTAGTAAAGGGCGGTATTTAGGAACTACTTTAGACACATTCTAAAATATGTAATGGTTCATACCTTACGTGCCACTACTATACTCGCGTTTTTTCTGTATTAGTAAGCTAACTAGATGCGACTAATTAATTCTGTGTTTAACAAGCCATTCTTTAAGTTAGAGAAAGTAAGGGTAGTTTACCGTGATTTGAAAAATTTATGGCACGTTTTTTTAATTCTGAAGGTATCAATTTGTTGTGTCCGTGACTGAAACACTGAATGCTTTGTGTTTTATTTAACCAAAGATCCATACATAATTGTAAAAAAAATTGAAAAACCTTCTACTAGACTTTAAAGGTAAATTCTTCAAACGTTCAAATAGTTAAAATTTAATAGTTCGTGTTTAATCAGCACATTATTATATTTAGTGTTATAATAACAACATCTATAAAGCACTGCATTATGTATTTTGTAACACAAATAGGGAATTTCTTCTAACTAAAAATGCTGAAGACGTTTTCTTTATTCATATTTTTGTAGATAAATATGTGAACATAACAATTCTATAAAATGTTCATTACTACACGTGTTTCATATTTTGTATAGATTATAGCATGCGAACTCTTTCACATACCTATTTAAAACAGAAAACTTGCAGTTTGGGTGCAATCAATTTTATAAATCACATACTGTTTCCCAAAGAACAAAATACTATTAAAAAAACCTGAAATGTACTCACGAATCACAAAAAAAAAAAATTTTAAACCATATTTTTTCGTACGTAATAGCAAACCTTCTTTATATTCTGAACTCGTGGCAATTTAGTCGCCTGCAAACACAGTCAAAAATTTAAATCTTTCAGTAAAGTGCTCCTAAATACGATATTTTAGAGGCTCGTTATCAGGGTTTTAGCCATGAACAATTTGCTCCGTGTTTAAACCTAAAGTTTTTGAAGGCGGTTCTTAGTGTTAAAAGGCTTTAGAAATTAACGAACTTTGTCAGGTACAAAATTCTGGAAAATTTTGCAGTTTCAATATGCTAAATTATTTGGCTACTAAATTCCATAGTGGAACGTACAGCAATACAATTATTAAATAAAGTACATTTAGTATGTTTCAATAGATTCAGAATGGTAGGTCTAATAGCTGCATTCGCCAAACAACAAGCTCGGGCATTAACAGTTGAAATACCTTTATTCAAAGCCAGAACTTCGCTTGCCGCAACAGTGGCAAGCAGACCACAAAACTCTTTTCTTAGCACCCATCTTCTGATTTTCTTCTGTGCAAGACGAAACTAGCTGCTTGAACTGGATAGACTTTGGTTCGACGTCAATGGCAGAAGACTATCTTGGCACTAGAGCAATATTTAATATCCAAATTTGACTGTTTTAGTTGTCAAATCAACTGTCTGTGTTACCAGCAAAGTGATTCTGCTTTAACGATGCGTTTAAAGTAGATTTGTTGGAAAATTTACAAAGGTTTTTTGACACCATAGTCGCTATCAAAATTTCCTTCGGAGCCGTCAAGGTAAAGTACGCATTTTTGAAGACAGTCTTATGAAAATTGTACTACAACAATTCATTGTACAGTTTCTTCAAACATTAAATTCTTAAGTACGAATAACTGTGCACTTAGTTTATAACTTATACTGATATGTTTCCATTAACCACGTAACTTAAACAAATAACAATTAGTTATGCGTGTTGCAACAGATGTGTTATTCAGTAAGTGTGATCCGTACAAGTATTTTCCGTACAATAACTGAACTACAGGTGTCTAAGAGATATGATTACATTGGCGGTACATGTTAAAAAGGGATGGTGTGCCAAATCACCCAATAATCATTACCCTGAGAAAGACGTTGTGAGTATTGGCTCTGGTATTGAACGGTCCGATCAAAATTTTTTTTAATTTGTCGTTCGTCGTGCACTCATGAATATATAAATAAAATGAATATATAAAAATGGACTGACAGTATGAAGTAACGTGATCTTCGCTTTATCGGATGAATCGTTTAAAATAAAACATTCGTTTCGTCTAGTTTTTCCTCTCATATTTGTTGCTTTTATTGGTTTTCTCAGCTTTCTTTGCTTTTTCGCTTTGTTTTTTGTTGTGATTTTTTTTTAGTGATTCGACACGGCTTTTTTGGGATTTTTCAGGTTTTGTTGACTATGAATTTGTTGACTATGACCAACTCTGCTTGATTTCCGTTCATAATATTTCTCGGTTCGCTCTTTATTTTCTGAGACGACATAGCACCGCAGTGGCGTACGTCCACTATATTTCACAAAATCATTTAACCCTATTGAACGAATCTATTCAAAGACAGTATTACTCTGACAGTGACGATTTTTTTCGTTATCTTAAAGGATTAAACCAGACAGCATGGGAGGACAGCTTGTTATTGTTGGCAGATAGATATTCAGGAACATGTACACAACTAACAACGTGGGTTCAAGTCCCATCTCAGGTGGGAGTTCTCATTCGCTAACTCGTCTCAACTGAAGTTACGGCTTACCACTCCTCTGTTGCGAGAAATGTTGCCGCGTGCTTTTACAACCTCTTCAAGGCAGTAAACCGGAGTGGTTGTAAAGCGATGTCTTCTACTCTCCCTGCACTCTACCAACGCTCGGCTTTTCGCGGCACGTAAAAATTTCTTCCGCGGAGTTTCCCTTATAACTTTACAGCTTCCAAGAAAACCACGCCACGGAGCGAGTCACCCTGAAGGAAATGTACCGTGAAGTGTTCTTTAGCTGGCGTGTTACAAACGGTGACGTTACTACGAGTACTTTTTGAACATTCTCGTAAACAAATCATAAGTCCCATTAAAATGTTTTACGATCCAAATCTACTGGGTCAGTGTTTGGGAGTTCCGTATTATCAAATAAACAAACACCGGTTAAAATGGGAATTTAAAATTCAGTAGTTGAGAGATTAGCGAGAGCCGAAAGTACATAAAACGTGTGAGGATTATCCGAAAAAAGGATGGTGCAGCGAAAGAAATTAAGAGCGGAGCAGATAGGAGGATCAGGAGAAAACCTAGTGTCCAACGGCAGAGTTCGACAAGTTTCACACGTGTGAGAATAGAGGTAATCAAGCAGAGACTCAGATTGGGACCTCAATAGTCACTACAACCCCCCTCCAACCCATGTTCTTCCAAAAAAAGTAAATTTAGGAATACTACATATGACAGGAAGTGAAACAGACAAAACATGCGGCTTTTCGTCGAAAACGTACTTTAAATTAAACTATTCAAGCGGATAACACAGGTGAGAGCAGTATTAATTTGTAGAGACCAGAAAATTTCGCGTTTTCGTTTGGCCTCAAGATAGAATTCCAGCAAGTGTAAGTTTGTGCCACTTTCGCAATTGGCCCGCGACTTATTTGACACTTGCTGTAAGTCGCTTAGCCAATAGTACAGTAGCAACTAAATGCAGGCCCATATCACTGCGTCATTGAGCAACCAGTGAGCAGATAATGTCTGTTTGAATATACACGTGTTCTTGGAGGCTAGCATACGCGTCAGTGAACCCGCGAATTTTTCCTGTCTCTATAAATTTAGCCATGCGAGCTTCAGGTAGGCTTGGTAAAAGATCAAAACCAATGACAACATAAATGCTCAAAATTGTTGCCATTTCAACAATACAAAGCCGATGTTTAGTCCTTACTCCAAGTACGCCCATCGGATAGATTGTAAGGGGGGCCAAGATTATAATGTAGCCACTAGCATATTTCGACACATGAAACCGCGTTGATTACGGAACTTATCAAACTGCAAAAAGTTTGTTATACATTTTATTAAAAAACAAAAATAAACACATTGTGTCCCACGCTTGACGAGAAGCATATCGCCTCTATTCGCAGCGCGCCAAACTGGCGTGCTAGGTTTTCCTTGTAGCAGTTTTCTTTTTTTTTTCATTTTTTTTTTTTTACATTTTATTTTTTGTTAGTATGAAGTAAAGACCAATGCACGCCTCTCGCTTTGCACTTTACGAATTCAGATAATATTTTCGGAGTTACAGCAGTCTAAAAAAAACCCGTTTTATCAGTTTTGAGAAAAATCTTGTTTATAACAAGCGTGCTGAATATTGGATAACACAGAAGCATAGTTTCAAGTGTGTTCTCTCTTCGTAGGCACTCATAATATGAATAAGTTAAGCGGTTTCGCGTAGAAAAGAATACGCGTGACACGCTACAACGCCATCCATGCGCCAGTCGAGGACTCTTGTTAACATTTGCCTCAAAGACCAAGCATAAGGCGACCGACTGACTTCGGTCTTCTCTTCAAGGACTCTACAATCCCTTGCATCTGGAAAACGTGACACACGCTGTCATTAGTCGGCGGGTTCAGCTAGAGCAGTCCCATTTTAACCATTACCGCGTGATATTTCCTTATCAAGTCTTATCAAAATCCCCACGCTCTTCACAGCATCTGGAAACATCAAGAATCAAAGGGGTGCAAAGTAATGCTGTTTTCGTTCAATTTAGAAACATGTGTTTGGTAACGTTTGACCGAACTATTTCTTGCAACTGTGCAGTTTAAACAGTATTTGTTTTATTTGTGGTGAAATTAACCGAGTGTATACTAACTTGTTTGGTGAGAGATTATTTAGTTGTTTAATCACCCGAACAAAGCGTGTTCAAATGAAAATGATTGCACTACGTTTATAGTGTAAATATACTTTGCTTAAGTAGCAGAAATACGTTAGTCATTTCAGTTGGGATCTTATACTTGAAACGTTGGTTACTTGTTGCCGAAATATACATGCGTGATTTATGTTCGTAACTTAGTGAACTGTGTGTTTATATCCTTCCGAATTTTGTGAAGCCCGCAAAGTGGTTTATCACGATATTAAGGTCTGTCACGATATATGGTCGGTTTATCCTTAATCAGATGGTGTAATAGAAGCGGCGCTTCGTTAACACCTGGTGATCATTGTTAAGGGCCTTGCCTACCTTGGAGTTCTGGCGTGAGTGATGATAGGAATTTACATGTTAAAATATATTCGGAATGACTCAATCGCTTTTCACGAAACCATTTTCTGCGTTGAGACGAGGCACATGCTACAGGAATTGTGGGATGAAGGAAAAGAAAAAGAAATTGTAAGTAGGTGTTTTTTGAGTGTTATTATTAATGAAAATACTTGTTCGCTCACAGTTTTCAAGGTATCGAAAACGACGGCGTAAAGGATCCCATAGCAATGTGACCCTCGCCGAGAAGAGCGAAAGTGCCGATGGTTGATCATACGCATAGCCTGTCTTGGAAAGGAATTCAATTTTTTGACAGTTGTGTTTGCAACCTTTTTACGGTTGTTACAATGGAAAAAACCAATTTGCCCCTCTATTACAGGTGATTTCTGAACAAATAAACTAAGCTGACACATGGTAATCTTCAGAACAGTAAAAAACTTATAAATATTACCTAAGATGGATATAAATATTTCACATTTAGACAGTCAACCGAGTTCGCTTTTGCACAAACCAAATAAGGCAAAGGGGAAAACTGTTGTTAAATGGAAATTGCTTTTAAAGTAAATGCCAACATAACTGTCAAAAAATTGGGTTTTATCACGAGACAGACTATAGGTTCGACAGATACTGAGCCATTCTAATTAAATTTAACAAGTAATACTCGCCAGAACTCTGGGGTTTGAAGCACGCTTAATAGTATTCAAGCGAGGAAAAAGTAACAATGTAATTTATAAATTTCAGCTATTTTTAAAATTATAAATATTTAAACGGTTTTGCTATATACACGAGTCAACCAGTAAGTAGTCCGTGACATGCAGTTTCAATTGAATTTTTTTTTTCATTTCATTGTGTTCATCGATTTTCGCAGTGGGTCAGAACAAAAAACATGAAATTGACTTTGAAAATATTGTTGTGAAAAACTGGCCGAGATTGTTTTTTTTTTTTTTGGGGGGGGAGGATATACTCCCAAGTAACGTCTACAAAATTAGCACTACTATTTCATACAAATGTAAAATTAATAATTTTCTCCGCTCTTGAACGCCCTTCAGGAGTATCAGAACCTGGCATCTTAGAATTCTTCAATTTTCGCTGTTAACTCCATACAATGAGGTTTACTAAAATTTCCTGTTGGACTTGGCCCAGATATAACCTTATTAAGCATTATCAAATTGTCATACCTTCTCAACCTTTCTTGCTTATTGACTAAAGGCATTTCTATCTACGAGTGGTCCCAGGTATTGTATAAGCAATACTAGTCGAGCAATGTCAACTGTATACAATGTAAGATACTATTCCCTCTGCCTTGTTGAAGCATAAGGCATTATAGAAAATTTGTAACGAAAATTAAATGCAAAACTTAAAATATCCCAAAATGACGGATACTGATCCCCTTTGTCGGTGTCGAATTTCCACCATTGATGCGTGGGAACAACGTAGCGATAAGATCTGGTGTCCCACGCTTGCCCAGAAGCATATCGCCTCTATGTGCATAGCGCATCAAACTGGCGTACAAGGTTTTCCTTGTAGTCTTTTTCCTACGGGACTTTAAACGGTGACTACAACATTATATATTTTAATAGTATAAAGTAAAGACCAACGCATGCCTTTCACTTCGCCCTTTACGCATTCAGGTAATATTTTCTGAGTTACAGCAGTCTAAATATCCCGTTTTTAGCTATTTTGAGAAGTCCGAAAACCATATTTCCAACAAGCGTGCTGAATTTCTGAAAACATATAAGCATAGGTTCAAGTGTGTGTTCTATTCGTAGATAAACATAATATGAATAAGTTAAGCGGTTTCGCGTAAAACAAGAGTTCGCGTGACACGCTGCAACGCCGTCCATGCGCCAGTCGTAGATAAATAAACGCTGAAAACATAAATTGATGTTTACGCTTTTTTCGAAGCCAATGTGGATAAAATACTCAATGACAATCCTAGATAATGGCATTTGCCAACGTTATGAGTAAATATTTATCCAGAATTACTAATTCGTTCCGCGTAATCTCTTGCGCCGTAGTTAAATGCACGAGGTTCCGGCGTCAGAGATTGTGACTCAGAAGTTCGTAACACTGGAAACAATTTTGTTTAAAACGTTGGCTAAAACTATTGTCTAGGATCGCTTTTGTTTAATTATTCCAAATTGGCTTCAAGAAACCTACAGTTATAGATTAATGCTTTCAGCGTTGAATTGTGTACCACGCCCTCTTAAAGGTCGCAGTAGCAGAGTAGAAAGCAGGTTGAAATTGCAACGACGGAACGCTGCACAGCGCTGATTGTCTGGATATCAGAAGCCATTCGGGGAGTGAGGTAGGCCATTCGACGGAAGAGGAGGGTTGGATATTCCTTTCGAAGTAAATAAACAGCTTTGATACGCCAGGGAGGGGGAAGGGGCGGACGGCGAAGGCCTCCGCTGACAGAAAGAGGAAATAAAAAGTGTCAATATTTCACGAGCCGGGCAGGGGCCAGCAGTCTATAAACATGTCACAGGAACCCCCTACCCCGTCATTTCTCTCCACCCCTCACAACCCCTCAGCTGAAAGGGGGATTGGATTGGGTGGTCTGGAAAATATGGAAATTCTCCCCACTCTTAAAATAGCAATACGTACGAGAGTTTCTTTCACCACGAATGACAGATTCTCTTGAGACCGGAAATTTTGTACCATTAATTTGGTGTCGGGCGAATCCAGCCCTAGTACGTTTTTTTTAATCGGAATACAACGCTTCTGACACGCCTATGATATCACAGGGCTAAAAGACTGCACATCGTAACAAAAAACAGAGTCGTGCAAGAAACATAAATACAACTGTTTCAAACAATTTAGTCATGAAACTTTAAAGTAACTAACATTTTCCTACTAAGACTGTTCACAGATTTATTTCTAAACCTCATTTTACTCACAAACGCACAATAAGTCGGCATGCTCTCCTAGACTACATTACAAATCATTTGACGTCCTAAACATCTTCGCAGAAATACAATTAGGCTTACTTCTGTTGAAATAGACGTTTTTTGGTCATGTAAACCTCACACTCTATGTGTTGCTTCAGCTAGTTTCACTTAAAATTTTTACTTTACTTTTTAAGTGAGTGAGTTAAAAATCATATTTCCTTGTCATCTATAATATTTTTCGTTCAATAACAGCACAGTTTTGCTACAATTAGTTGAAATCAAAGGATATCAAAGAATGGTAATTCTAACATTCAAGCACACAAAGCGGTCGGTCTTTAAAAAAGCTATTTTTTTTTATCAAAATGATCTTGACAAAACATATAGATCCGACAATTGTGCTCTTCATAAATTATATGTTCATTGAAGAGAATTTCGTTCTGCACAGCTGCGTACCGTAGGTAGTTGAGCGCCTGCTTAAGATAGGACTAATGTACGGTTCGTGTCCCAAGCTGCAGCTGAATGCACAAAGACAAATCTTTGGTACTGTCAACTGTATGTAAATTTATTTATGGCCAAACAAATGTGTAGTTGATCTAACAAAATATTTATTGGACGAACAATAACTAGAACGCATTGTACAAGTGTGTGTTCTTTTCGTAGATAAACATGATGTGGATAAGTTAAACTGTTTCGCGTGAAAAAAAAATACGCTGCAACGCCGTCCATGCGCCAGTCGAGGACTCCTCTTAATACTTACGGCATTATATTCTTTGGACAGTGGCCAATTTTTAGCAGAGCTGAAAACATGACGCTCAAATATCGTCCTCTGTATAGTAGACAGTATGGTAGTACGATGTTACAGTAACTTGTAATGTGTCTCTAGGGCAGACTGTGTGTAAGGGTGAATGTCGCTATGAGCTCTGTGTCGTCTGTGCCGTAGTGAACGTCTACGATGGCGAGCACCTGAACCTGACGAGGATCAGCAGGACGGAGATGGGCGCCTACCTGTGCATCGCCACCAATGGCGTCCCTCCATCCGTCAGCAAGAGGATTATCGTAGACGTCGAATGTGAGTACACAACTTACTTTCTTCTATCTACCTACAACACGCTACGCGGGTTTTATTCAATTCTACTAATAATAAGATTTTAAAAATTGTCAAAATATTTCTGTAACACTTAAGAATACGTCAGACATAAAGTACAGCAAGAAACGTTAATTGCGAATTCCTAGTTTTTGGAAGTCGTTATAGAATCACTTACACAAAAATATTTTGTCAGTGTGACATTTTTGTTTATAATAATCGTTAGCGCCGCAATGAAATGTACAACATTTTGGCGTTAGAAAGTAAGCCGTAGACACGGACAAATGTATTCTGAAATATTGACAAAATATTTATTTTAGGCTTTCACAATTTAATTTTATTAAAATTAGAATCGACTAACTTGTGATTTTCAGTTCATTAATTTGATATTTAATTATTAACTACGCCATTTTCATTAATAATAATAGTCAAATATCCATAAACAGTACAATATTTCTTCACAGCAGGTCAGGCGAATCAGTTCTGTCATTTAAAAAAGTCAGAACAAAACTGTGAGTTTTAAGATTATTGTAAGAGATGTAACATCTGTTAGCAGTTGACCACCGGAAATCCACGACGTTGTCCAACACAGCAGTTTACTGGAACACCACGAGTGGAACTAGAGCAGACAAAATGCAGAACATATTATTCACACAATCAACCTTACTTATTGTGCGAACATTATGACAAAAACTAATTGACTGCATGCATAACAGAAAAAAAACACCTCAACAGACTCCTGATCCAAAACGTTTGCTCTCTCGCCTTTAATAACAGGGGGTTATAAAATATAAATATTTGCTGGTTATAAATCACCAACAAATGGATGACCGCAAAAAAAAAACCCTTACTAAAATCACTTGACAAAATTCACTCTCCGAAAATACAGCATCCTCGGTACACATGAAGACATGCTAGAGGTGGATTCAAGCTCTTGTATAGATTAATTCAACACAACAATCGTACATCTATAGCACTCAAGCCTTCAGAAGCCATAGCTTTGAAATACACACTCAAAACTTGACAATATTGCATTGTTCTCAGTGCGCGTTTCATTCTCAACACTTTTGGACAGATAGAACACTGATTTTACAGGTCGAATACATCATAATATTTACAAAACGACCACGAACTGCACAGAGGCATAGTTTGCAAAATTGCATTCTACAATCCCCAATGTCTTTCCGCATATATGCCATAACTTATCCGATCAACCATTAATAAATTAAAGATTACGTCTGAAAAAACAAAACTATCCAATTAAACATTACAATGTGTGTGTGTGTATGTATATATATATATATATATATATATATATATATATATATATATATATATATATATATATATATATATATATATTGAAATTAACACGTCTTACGTCTGCAATGTCAAAAAATTCAGTAGTATTAAATTAATTACAAACACGTCTCTTACAATAAACTCAGTCAAGCAAATACAATAAAAAATATATTTCATTGTCATACAGTTCGAATGCCACGCGCCCGTACGAAACCTGTCGCGCAATCCCGCACATCACACCTGTCACGCACGTCGCCTATACTCTGTCATATTAGGAGAAACCTGAAGGCGGCTAAACCTTGATAACCAGCCTCAATTCGGGCCTACACTATGAGAACAGTAGTGAAAATTTTAACACAGCGTACTGCACAAGATATCAATCGTAATTTTATGAACTGCAACAATAACACACGTAACCCTATGCATTTCCATTAAAGGATGAAACACGTGATGTAATTACAACTTACATGTGTACATACTCAAATTAATTGTTACACACAGGTAACGCAATGAATTGACCATGGCCTGTAGTAAGAAACTATACCATCTGTCACTCGGAGCCAATAGGAATGGAGTTCAGTCACTTTTCACAGACGTGGAAGCAGTCTAAACAAGAAATTACCGACGTAACTGATTAACTAAATTTTTTCAGTATTGGTGCATATAACCTGTAAATATCTTAGTCGTTGAAAACATATACTCAACATTTACCTTTCATAGTCAACAGAACATACTTAATTTGACTGAGTCGGCGCGGTAGTATTATCTTAGAAAGTGGCAGTCAGAACAGACAACAGCTTAGTACTATTGCGTATATTTCATAAATACATGCCACGTGTTTATGAAACTAGTTAAATTGTGTGGTAGATATTTTAGTCTACACTTGGTTAAAGGACACGACAAGGACAAAATGCACAGAATTCGGATTTGTGAATTCTCGAATAGCTACCCATTAAATACAAGGACATTACGTTAGCAAAATAAATCAAATTCATCAGAACAGATTTGGATGAAATTCGGTCCGTGAGCTAAAAAAATTTAGTAGACATGCATACATGGATTCGGATACGACCTATACAAACAGAAAGGTTATATCGTAATTTTATTTTCCGTTTGGAAATTTGGCTAACGAGTGAATTGGATAGAATATATAAACTCTTAAATTTAGTGAAGCAATAATCAACCAGAATCAACAAGATAATGTGAACAGAAATGAAATTTTAACTGTGAAATTTTCATATTTTGTCGTAGTGGCTCCTTCGAGTCAGTCCTTTGTTGGTTAACGTAGTGATTTATGTGGCAAAAAAAAAAACGTAAAAAAACATTGCATATAACTGGTTCATCATCGGAATTGATTGTTTATTCACCACAAGTAACTGTTTATATAGTTCACAACTTCCCTTTTCGACGTGATGATTTCAGTCAGTAAGTTTGCATGTCGAAATAGTTTAGCATTCTAATTCAATTTTTGAGTTTTTAAATATGTACAAGATTTAATTATATATGTGCATTTACACGACGAAATAGCTGCTGTAACAGGAATGACGCTAAGCGAATATTTATAATAAATTACTACCTGATCTACCCGAGATCTATTTTCTTAAATGGTTGACGTTTGTTACATGTATATAGTTGTCCCATTATTGCAATAACGTATTATAGAAGCCAACTACTTATTGGCAAAAACACAAAATATTATTTTAAAGTTAAACATTGAAAAATTTAGTATATTTGTATGGAGATGTGCTGTTTAAAATATTAAAATATAGCCTGGACGTACACAGTATGTTTCAGTACAAGCGAGCGAAAATGTTCCCAGGATCTTGCGCTGAACCACGAAACAATTTGGAGATGGGAACTTGTGGCCTACGAGGCCAGCTAACAGAGATACTCGATCTGATTATTTCGCATAAAGACGTCTGATTCAATTGTGCTTGAGAATCGGGCATTGAGTCAGTTGTTAGAGTTTTAATCACTTGTAATGTGTTATGCACTACGCATGGAATATTTGTACGGTTGGAGGAGAATATTGTACACCGTTATCATGCTACGCGGAATATGGTTGACGTCAACATAATTGTCATGTACAATACTCTCGATTCGTAGTGTACACACTCGATTTCAGTAATACACGTTACCAATCCAGACACCTAAATCAGTGTTATGTATGTTAACTTCAAAGTTATCCTTTCACTGGATTCGAGGACAGCAGTTGCCCAATTTTAAACGTACAGTATTCCTGCATTTAATACAAGTGTCCCATCCTATATGCTAAATCTTAGTATAGTTTTATGTACCTTACTTACTGATCAGCATTAGATCTGGTTGGAAAATATGTAATTAAAGCAATCAACAGTGAAGTTGCCTGTAAAATATATTCACGCTTACTCATTGAGCTCTTGGTTCAATTGTATCTTCCACGTGTTACTAATGTTAAGATAGCAGTTTATAAACTTTACTAGTAAATATATACCAGGTAGTTAGACTCCACAGTCCTATGTACACTTCGTAAATAAATATTCGCTGGCTGCTATCTTAGTGTAAGACTTTTTCCTTCATACTAGATATATACTATTATAATATTTTCAGTTGCTTCAAGTTTGGTTTCTAGTTCTTCTAAGTGATTCAAAGCAACATAAAAAGAAAAAGGTTAGGACATTTTTTTCAACAACAAACAAAGCTAGGAAACCACCTGTGCTTGAAACTGAGTATGGTTTACTTAAGTCCTGAAGGATTTAAAAATAAAATATGATCGTCACACAATTGTAAGCAAGTGTAACGTCGCAAGTCAGAAAATAAAAAAAAACAATAAACATTTTAAAACAGTCAAAACAATGAAAGAATAAAACAAAATACTAATTTAAATCTCGATTAATGAATTTTAGACGAATATGTACATAACTAAGTACTACGAGCTTAGAATAAAGCAAATTAAACACCTTTCGTCACAGTAATACTAGTTCTGCGTGTGCACTCGTTCAACGCTGTAGTGTGTAATCGCCGAGGGAGTAAAGCAATGTTTATACAAATCTCAAACGACGCTCTAGTACTTACACAGAGCGAATGAAACAACAGTTCAGTCTCCGTCCGCAAGCAGGCACGATAGAGATAAGGGCGTACAGTCAAAATAAAATGATGGGTTGCCAACCGACTAGTTTAAACATTATCAGCTGATTAACCACAATTGATCGCCGGCCGGTCCTAGGAAACCAGTATTGCGTAATCTGCGCTTCAAAAGACTAGAATTTAATCTACAGTCGACTTACAAACAAGTGTATAACAACTGACCAATCGATTCTTACAGCCTGAGTGAAGTCTAATTAAGAGTTCCTAGCCTAAAAACTAATTCGCAAGTGCTTGAAATCACCGGAATTGAATTCCATATAATTTAATGTTCCTTTAGGAAGTAGGGTGACAACAAAAATAACTACTTAACTTGTGCTTGAGTTGGTTGATGTAAAGAATGCACGGTATATACAACACGATAGTTGTAAATAATGTATTATTTACAATATTTACAGAAGTGCACTTGAGATGAGATTGTATATTCAGTGATTAAGCTGTCTTGTAAAACTTTGGAAATCACAAGCTAATGATAGTTGTTAATTATTTACAGATTTTAAATCGTAACGAACTTAACTTCAATTTTATTTTCGTAACACTTACTATGGCTGAACAATTTTATTTTGTTACAATTAAATATTTGTTTGTGAAGCCCGGTACACGGTATTCATAATTCAGCATAGAATTCGGCGTCAAATTAGGTGCAAGTAGCATTGCGGCAGTGTGTACCGCAACTATGCTGATTCCAGGCAGAATTCAGTACTTAATTCCACAGATCAAGTCCGTCCGATTATTCATCGTAATGTATATTCACGCGCATGCGCTATGCACACTTTAAGCCGCGGTTTATGTGTAGGGCTCTGTAGTATGTGAAGTACGTAAGCAGGGTTGCCAATGTGATTAAATGAAAATAAAATTCTTGTTTCGTACTTATCGCACGACTGCTGGAGTTATCAAAACATAAATAAATAATACAAGAAAGTTTAACTTATTTGGTAATCACATGTGTGTCTTGTTTGTGAAATAGTTTTTGGGATCTCTACAGTTATACATTATGGATTATAGACACCAACATCACAAATATATTTTTATTCTTTATGTACCGAAAGTTGTTAGTACACTGTTAAAAATTTCCGTAAATTCACGGGAATATTTACAGAAAAGTACTGTAATGTTACGGAAGTGGCTTCCGTAATATTTTGTTTACGGTAATTTGCCCGTATTGCCAGAGTAGAGAATTAAGGATTAGCGTGTACTGGTCTTAATGTGAAACAATAGTTTTTGTGAAGGTATGTATATATACTATGGTAATTGTTGTTGATAGTTTTAGGTATTCATGAAAAAATTAAGGAATTGTTTTAAGTGAGTTTATTTTGTAATAATTACTTCAATAAAATGTCTCATAAGAATGTGAGACCTGGAATTAATGTTTTCGGCAAACATTTCTAAAGTGAATAATTTTTTAAGCCGACTTCAAAATTTTGGCCAGTATAAGTCATATTGTTTTTACAGAATTTAATTAGATTGGTGTTGAGTACGATTATAATATTGTTTGTGGCTTCAAAATTTTTATTGTATAATATACTTACTTTCATCTTCGAGGTTTGAACGCAATCAAGTATACCTACTTCTACAACGACTATATCTAGCTTTGAAGACTTCAGAGCAAAATTTATACTCAAATAAACAATTGTATGCAGGTTTTGAACTCTGTTATTCGCCGTGGCTAGTAATCAAACAATGCTAATCCATATCAGAGTTATTATAGCTGTCGTATGTTCAAATTAAATTCTCCTGATTATCATTAAGTGGTCTTCTAATATCACTCCCTCAGATTAACTAGCCGGGGCATTATGTTATTTATGTCTTATTTTTCTCGATGTTGCATCCCATTAAATATTTTATTCAATCTTCGGGTAACGCCTACAGTCATTATCATTATTAAGGCAGTATAGGTATTTATATTACATAAAAATCAGACACTATTATATTTGCGTTCCCACGAGGCAAAACAGCATTGATATGTTTCGTGAAAAATACAATATGAATTAAATAAACCAAAATCCATTATACATAAAAATAGTTATAGTTACTAGTTTATCTGCAAAAATATGTCAAAATTCAGGAAATCAAAAATATTACAATTGGTAGGCCTAATGAATATTGTGATGTGCCTTATGATTTTGTCTCTGTGGATATGCCAGGTGCACTTTAACCAGCATTCGGGCATTCTCAACCCCACCCTCACTCGTTTACCCCCTTAACTGACGGAGTGGAGTAGTGCCAGCCTACAGGAATTATGTAAACATATAACCTTTAAAGAATACTAATGAAAAAAGTATGTTTAGGATTAAGTAAGTACATCAAGGGTAATAGCCAAGTACAGCAAAGTGTAATCGTCATTTATATGAGATAAATGATACAATTGGCACAATTACTATATTCGAAGGGTGGGACCACTTCATTGGATCTGTATCCTGATTGGCTCAACTGAACCAAAGCCTGCAGGGAAAGCACCGGGGAACATTCGCGCCAAACAGAAGAGACGCGGAGGTGCAGTTTTAAAGGTGAAACAGACGTTGGGGAGACGCCCGACTACAACGGGCCGGGGTGTTGCGTCGGACATCGATTCGAGCCTCGAGACGCATTAAAGACGGATGGAAAGTACGACGAGACGCGGGTAGACCCCTGGTCGCTCGCCAAGGCAAATTTCGAGACGTTGCTAAGACGTAGGGAAGAACAGTTCAGGGTGTTACCGCTGGTCGTAGGTTAGAGCGTAGCGACACCTATGAGTTTCGGTACTTAAAACAACCACGTGACAGAGAACCGCTGTCCAGCTCAGTGTGTTTATGACGGTTTACTAAGAACTGTTGCATTAATCGCCATAGGTCAGGATGGTAGAACGCAGACGATGACTTAACAAATCATCGGTAGAATTTTTTAAAGAATAGCTGAGACTATCGGGCATGTGATTACCTTGCTCAGAATTAATATTGGGCCACAAATGTGTTCAACATCGGCCGTTTCCCGGAGAGGACAGTACAGACTCTATCCGTTTGAAATTGGACTTGCCTAATTGTATTTATTTACTTTCCTGAAAAAAAGGTAACAACCCGAAGCAACGTCACAAAATATATGACATTTTAAAATTGCATCGACTATTTAAGCTGTCATTCCATCCTCTTTCTGCGAAAACTGTGCATATTAAGGCATTCTAAACTGTAGATTTCAATGTAAATTTTATAAATGATACCTGATGACGAAATCTTTACCGCTTGTTTGGATTACACAAATGCACAGCAAAACTATTATTTTTTGCAATTTTGTGTGTTTTGTGAATGTGACTATGACAATTATTCTACTGTTATATTTAAAGGTAACAGTTCAACATAAATATTTTCGAAGGATTTAGTGCAAATAAGTAATATTTTAATGAGTACTGCTTCGGGATCTTACAACCCGTATTCTTCGTGCTGAGACACATAACGGATCTAACTTATTTTGTTACTGGGATTACTGACTGCAAACATTGACATCGTTTCCGTGCTGGGTAAAAATAAAACTTTCTCACGTAGGAAAAAATATTTAATGAATTTTTTCTAAGAAACTTATAGCCTAAGACACGTTTAATGACGGGTATTTATAACTTGAGAAATGATTTTAAACACTGTTGTTATATTTTCTTATTTGTTCAACGCTGAATCAGTGTAATTTAATTTTTAAGTTTTATTATACATGTTTGTAGTTCACTCTAGGAATCTACTTTGGTAATAAAATCTCAGTGTTTTAATAAAATTGTGTAAATCTATTTATAAAACACATTTAAAAGAAGTATAATAATATTTGAAATAAGCTTCCAAATTTATGATTTCTGTTTATTCGAAAGCAAACACACGCGTAAAATTATAGTGCTATCAAAATGTTAAACAATAAGTTAGGAAATTTTGGAACGCGATATCAATTTGCTTTGGAATCAAACTATGTATAAAACAAACTAAAATCATTCTTGTAAGACAAAAATGAAAACTACGGGTACTGTTGTAAGCCATGACTTACTATAGCTGCAGAAATCACTCGAGCTACTTCAAAGTAACAGAACCAGCCGCCGCAGTGTTATAACTCGCAAGGCACTATATCAATAGAATGTTGCCTTCGTAAATAGAAAATAACTAAGATAAGTTCTTAGTGAATATTGTAATCTGCTTATTATATGAGCACAAACCACTAACACACAGAGTTTATAAGCGATAATGTCATTACGAATCACGCGCGTTTCATTAAAAATTAATTGCAGTGAATAAATAAGTCGACATCAGAAAGTTTTGCATACTCCCTTACCATCGGGTAGGATGCGGGAAAATAATAAAATATTCTCAAGCATAGCAGGGTCAGGACGTCACGATACGTTTATCCACACATCCCCTAATATAGGCCTACTGCTTCTTTAGTTGTTTTTTTATCACTACATCAGCCACCGCTGCTATTATTTTCTACATTTAATTTTTAATATTTTAATTATTCTTGGAACTTTAAATTTACGTAAATACACAGCTTTTTATATTTCTGGAGGAGGTTGCAGGATTTGAATAATTTAGTAGTATCGGTATGACGGCTAAACTGTGGTAGGAAATTAAATATTAATGTATTAACGATGCTGTACTCCTAAAAAGGTTGTTTTATCAGTAAGGGTTGCTCTTGTTTGGCAGAATAAGGAACAATTTTTACGAAATTAAAGTAAATTGTAAACAAATTAAATACAAAACAGTGACAAATATTCAGAGGCGCCAAATTTACCAAGTTTTCCCTATAGATACATTAGGCTACAAGTTCATGAGGTATAGCCATACAATGGTGGTCCAAAAGCCTCTCAATTACAGTCTGTTAAAAATGTATGCATACATGCGGACACATCACGATTGTTAATGAATAAACCAGGGACCGTGCCCGCGAAATTCGCGTGAAAATCGATAGGGTGAAACTCTTTGTGAGGGCAAGTTAAGAATGGCCTGCGGGAAATTGTGTTAGTACGCCTCGAGCCTTCGGCCCTCGATCCTAAATAATGCGGGTGTCAGCACGCATCGAGACAGTTTTATAAAAATAAACTAGCAAAGTGTGTTTGAAATGCGTTTGATTAGTCTACCGTTCAAATTGCATGTTCGTGGGTCGAATGATTCGAAAGTAATAGGCATTTGAAATTGGAACCCGCTTAGAAATGTTTTAAAAACTCATATCTTGACAGTTATTTAAGAAATCTAAATGAAATTCTGTACGCTTTTGTAAAACGAGACGCAGAATACGATATATATATATATATATATATATATATATATATATATATATATATATATATATATATATATATATATATATAT
>PNEQ01127012.1:0-41073 GCA_003012365.1 Medauroidea extradentata | reverse complement strand
ACACCTACCGCCAATCAGCGTAAGGCGGCTACCCTGCTAGCCGGCAGCCAGGCCAATAGGAAACCTGCCGTAACATGCAGGAGCCAAACATACACGGGGCTGATATCAGCAACCTCGGGCAGCCAATAAGCGGCCAAGTTCGCCCGTATCAAACGAGCCGCCACGCCATTTCACGTCTGTATTACTATTTAGTCTGTGATAATACTCTGAAATGCATACGTGGTCACGTAACTGAGCAGGTTTCTTAAAATAACCACCTTAAGAGTAAATAAGTGAAAATATATATTACATGGTGCCGAAAACAGGGAAGCCTTCCAACCTGAGAACTGCTATGGCAGGAGCTCGAAGTCTCCCAATCACAGTCGTGGATTACCGTCTTCATAGGGACACTGCAGTTAATTAGCACAGCTGGTCTGTTTAAATGAGGCCTATGTTAGGCTTTCTGCCACCGACATCATCACGTGGTGAAGAAAAACTTTGCGCTCATTCTTGAAATACGGAAACTGCAATCAAAGCTTTGAAACGTGCGATCGTCACGTTACAACGATCCTCTGCTTCTAGATGTGTGTCCACTAGACGTGCCTTAAAGAGTGTTGAAGTGCGATAAAGTCATAATTTTATATTTATATGAAATAGTGTTAGTTTGTAGACGATACTTGTGAGTGCAGTTTCCTCTTACGAAACTATTTCAACTGGCGTAGTTTTCTCATTACACAGTGAAATAGCATACTATGTGCTACGTAATATATCACTTGCAAAAATTCCACGAACTGGTTTTTATTTTTTAAAAAAATTGTTGAATTTGCCACTTTTTTGTGTACTTTTGCGATTTTTTTTAAATTCAAAATATTACGTTGTGGGTTTTTAAGTGTTTTACTGCATAGTTCACAGTGAATTATTATGTTTAAGTAGGTCAGTTGATCTCACTATTTGCATGGCAGCGTAACAAGCAAATTTTGACTTTGACACCCCGTTGTAAGGAAACTATAAGAGCTAAAATTGTTCCGTTAGAGTAAACTGTACTCACAAGTATCGTCTACAAAACTAACAATATTTCATTAAAATATAAAATAAAGATTTTATTGCACTTGAACACCCTTAACATATATTTCACATGACTAAGATATGTATGGAGCATCTGTTGCTGTCGAAGGGAGTTTACTGTGTATACCCACCGCACGGTAACTCGATACTTTCAGGAAGTCCTGCTTCTAGCTTGGATCTGTTTTCACACCAACCATGTATCCTTCCGCCAAACGTCAACAACAACATTGCCAGGCTGACAGCTGCTCTGCAAGCCGACGTACATTGCTCATTCGCCGCCACGTCACCTCTAACATATTGTAATTTATTCTGAACGTAAATATACATTTTATTTCATTTCCTGATAACGAAGACAATATGTACAAATTCCATTAATAGACTTCAATATTTTAGTCGCTGTTTATAATCTACATACGTATTATTTCTACGACATCAATGCTAACCCAACCCTCCTCTAACTATCGTATTACAGACGTGTTTAACTCAATTTTAAAATAATTATTACGAACAATTTTCATACTCGCGGATGCGTAACATTAAAAAATAAATTTATTTATTTTTCTCAGCGTATTGCTTTTTCATTTGCTTACATAGTTGTATGGTAATAACGGAAGTATTCCTAGTAATTTTTGTCAACAATTCGTTTCTAAAAGTATTAACTTAACGTACGGCGGATATTATTGTCTTTGTTTTTTTTTTCTTATCTACGACCATTTCCGTCGCAGTGTTCGTTTATGTTGTCCTCGTTGTCTTTTGTCCGTCACTGTTGCCATTTTCATCGCAATGTTTGATCTTCGTGTGTTTGAATTTTCCTTTTTCGTTTTTTCCGGATTTTTTTTTCTATTGTACACCGCGTATATTCCTAATCCGGAATTATTTGTTCATGTGTTGGCTACGGTCATTTCTGGCTTCCTTTGTTTCTTTCGTTTTTTATTGTTAATTTTTTCGTGCTTAATATTTTTGTTCCTATGGTTTTTCAGCGATTTAACAAAATTTACTAGAAATGGCTAGAGACACTGGAAAATCGCGGGAATAGTTGAATGTTTGCTAGGCTCCAACGTGATGTATATACCACTGAATGTTTTGTATCAACATTGGCTATTGTTTATTTGTAGCATTTTTCTCTCTACAACAGGCCCAGTTAGAACTGCACAGCTTGGACACACAGCGTGTGTGATTTGTCCCAAAACTGTTCACACGTGTCACGGTTAATATAATACAGTTTATTGGAGACTATTTTTAACATTTTCGCGATTTTCCAGTGTCTCTAGGAATGGCGTATACAACCTAACATTTCAGTTTCTCATGTACCCACATTGCAGAAATATTTCAAGATCAAATAAATTTATAATCAAAACTTAGAAAATATAAACAGATTCTCCATAAGATGACCATAGTAAAGGCTTTGTTCTGCTGTCGTGTGAGACTCAGGTCGCGGGTTTAAATCCTCGACATCGCTAACCTGTGTGCGACTTCCAATTTGTTTAAGACATAGTGTCCAATAAATGTCGTCAGTATGTTAACGCCCACGCTCAAATAAAAACTTTTTGAAGAAATATATTTGACTTTGTAAATTCTCTAGTTTGAAAGATTGGTATTCTGAGATGGCGCAGACGAGCGCGTACTATTAGGAAATAATTTAAGTCCGGTTCTAGGTAATGCACTTTCTCGATACGCCATTTTCCGTACTGAGTCTCTCGTACAGATGGTGATTTACCGCGAAAATTTCTAAGTCAACGTAGCCCTTCAAAACACTTCAGTTTCTTGCATCATATATGATTGAATGTTGACTGCCCGATACGCCATAGTTGTCTGTAGACGAATCACATTCGTAAAATAACACACTAGCAGAACTCTCTTTGGATTTGTCAAATAGAGTAACCGTTGTACGTACATATAAACAAAGTTTCCTAAATGCTGAACCTACACTGAAACCTAGCCAATAGTCAAGTTTTCCCGCGATAAATCACCGCCTCTACACACAGGCTAGTTGCTGAGACCAAGCGGTAAAAATATCTTAGTTCTTTCGAAACCTTGTAACTCAGTTTGGATTTGAAATCGATTCGTTTAGTTGGAAATATTTTCTGGCAAATCAAATCATAAATTTTTATAACATATTTTAAGTTTTACTTGCAGTATGAAAAAAAAACACTATTTAGCAGTAAATAAAAATGATAAATATTACTTTTAAAAATTGTACCTATTTGTACACGAAATTACCTAAATTCATGTATAGACCTAGTTTGCTAAGGTAAATAAAGGTCGAGGAATTCGCGGACTTAAATATGTTTCATGTGTTTTTGTGTCTGTTTCTTTTGACAAAAGCGGCGGTTTATAGGCTACAAACCCGGTACAACGAGCGTTCCTGCTGAACAAGTCAGTTGTTAAGCCACGTCATAAAAGCGCGCATGTAGATTCACCGAGATTTACGACGGCAGCCGATCCCTGGACACCCCTGCACAAGCCCGCCCCTTGGTCCCAAGGGGTTGCGGCCGAAAAAAAACCTCCCGGGCTTAATAGAGGGGCCCCCTCCCTTACCACCATCCCCATGGTGCACCCACCATTTTTTCAATCGCAATTTAATCTCAAATAATGTCAATAATTTTTCAGCCGGCTCCTTGGCGCGCCTGGCCCGGGGGGTTGATGGGGGGTTTAGGGGCCGGATCACTGGAGGGCGGGGTAAGGAGGGTAGTTTATAAGCTGGTTATCCGCAACACTGGAACATCAGAGGAGGTGCTGGAGGGGATGAAGACGGGGATTGGAAACCAGCCTCTCGTGTGCGGCTTCTTAAAAACCACTTAGAAGGCTAGCGGCTATAGTAAGAATTCTGGTGCAGTGTGTTCCATCAGGGGTGCGGATCAGAGGGTTGCTTTAAGGAGCATCCCCTATCAATAAATTAGCACAATTTCAGGTTGCTTTGTTTATTATAATTTATCAAAGAATGTTATACCTACGACAGTTAAACTTTTTTGAAGCAAAAGTCGTATCTATGTTACTAAAAGTACAAGTTTTTAGACTGGAATATCAGTACGATAATATCGAAATTGGAATTTCAGCGGATTATTAAAATATAGCTCGAGATGATGGTTAATGGCGGGAAAACTTGACAATTTGCTGGGTTTCAACACACGTTCAGCTTACCAGAGGATTACAGGCTTTCGCTTGTGTGCAGAGCTGTTACCCTGTTCGACCAAGCCAATAAGAATCCCGATATGGCAATATTCAATGCCTGTTATTGGTCTGCAGATAGCTACGAATTGTCAGACGTATATCACCCGATCAAACATGTCGCGAGAAACCACAGTTTTTTCAGGGGTATGTTGGCACGAAACATTTTCGCGATCTACCATCATCTCTGAATAGGGCTGAATTTGTTTGTAATACATATTCTACTAATCATATAAGATGTATTCTTTGTGAACACATTATTGTATATACCCTATAGTTAGGGCTAGGAAAAATTCACGAGTTCAATGACCTGCGTTCTAGAATCCAATGTCCTATGCATACTCAAGCCCCATATATTCGTTCATTGTCTGCTGTCTGAATGAGTAGCAGGTAATGGACAAATGGTAGGGCTTCGGTATACACAGATCGTTGAACTCGAGAAAATTCCTAGCCCTAACTATAGTATTTTATATTTTGTGAGGAAGCTGACTAAAAGCGAAGCGGGTTTTCGTATTTTCTGTCCCGTTTTCTCATTTACTCTCAGGTGAATGTCTACCTTAGTTTCAAACCACAGTGTGCCTTCTCAGACGAGAACACGCCCAGATGTCGCTCCAAGTGTATGTCCATTAGCAGCTTACTTAGGTCTCGGTTATGTATGGACATACGTAAGTACGCGGTTCAACCAGTTTTCAACGTCTTTTTTTATATTTGTACAGGTTATTTTTTTTCTTATTTAAAACATAAATTGTGATTAAATCTACCTCTTAGGAAATTTGTGTATCTCTCATAGTTTTTGCGTAATGAGTCGTGAACATCAAAATTTGCGCTTTATGTGTTTTATGTACGCCACTAAAACCAACTGACATACCAAACCGAAAAAAATTCACTGTGTATAACAATGATGTAGGCTATGGTTTGACATATATAAGAACGAAAATTAAATATTTTTGTTTTTAATAATAAAAATGCTGAATTTTGAAATGAAATTATAAAAATTTCAAAAATTTTTTTAAAATACAAAAAATTTATATATTTTTGTGTTTATATGTGTCAAATCACAGCCTACAACATTGTTATACACTGTGAATTTTTTCTGTTTGATATGCAAGGCCCCGAAACGAAGTGCTGCGAAATTCTTGACGTTTTTCATCAGCGCGACAATTTCTTTGCTCTTAATGGCTTATAAATGAGTGAGAACGTAGACTGCGCAGTAATTGATATCTGACGTAACAACAGGATGATGATTATGATAATGATGATAATGATTATGATTATGATGATTATGATGATGATTATAATGACGATGATAATAATAATGTAACAATACGTTTCATATTTTCCATCTGAAACACAAACACAAATGTTAATGCATAAAGCTAACTTTTTATTTACACACTTACATAAAAGCTAAAATCATAAACCAATCATCAGACCAAGCTTTGACCGAAGATGTTATCGAGGTAGAGAGCGAGAAAGACAGAAAGAGTACTAACAAGATTGCAGTCAATTCATACATACACACATACACATAAGCATAGACACACACAGACACGCACACATACACACACATGGTGAGTAAAGTAATTTATGTCCATAAATTATTCAACATTCGCCAGCTATGAATTCAAACGCAGTACTGCATTGGCCATGCATTACGCAACGTGCTGTGATTTCGGAAAACATTGGAAAAGAGAGTCAGATCAGGGTTCGAATACGGGTTCTCCCCGAATACAAGTCCACTGCGCCAAAATATAATACGTGAGGCGTGTCAAAAATTGCGCATTAGAGTTTGGTGCTTCTAGTTTATATTGCTTTGTGTGGCAAACCAGTAGGAGGAGAAAGGGCTATGATTGACATGAAAAACATGTGGTTGGGTGTGGGGCTGGGCGGACCACATGCTCATTTCCATGTAGACATAGACTGGTTGCTCGGGTGGCTAGTTAACAGCCAGCAGCGGTAGACTGAGGGGGTGAGGGGGAGGTTCCCGATGAGGGGCAACCCCTTGAGCACCGACGGCGGCCGATGGTGCGTGTAACGAGAGCATCGAGGGGTGAAATGCCGACCGGCCACCCTCTAGCAACACCCTAGTGCCCCTCAGGTCCCCAGAGGGGTGGGGGGTAAGCATACATTCTGTGGTTGTTGGCCTGACCTCCTCCTGTGTGACGTCACAGATCACGGCTGCCTGTACACGGTACACACAATACTATACGTGGTTCGGGATAAAGTGAGCACTCAGAAAAAACCTTCGAATGTTCTCTTTTCAGTCAATTCGTATCTTTCCGCGCGTAGCTACTATGCATTATCCATTTTGAGGCTCCAGCTAATTCATTCAAGTGAATGACAATAAAATGTTTGCTACAGTATATATTTCGTTTGAAATATTGAAAAATACGAGGTAACTATTTAACGACAAAATCACAATGTGAGGAATCAAGATATCATTCAATTGCTTTGATTTATTTCGCTATCAATTTTTATTTCTTCTGCAACCTCAGAGTGGACAGAGTATAACGACGGTATATGTCTAACCTCTCTGGACACGTCACTTAATGTTTGCGCTTGTAAGATTAGTTGTGCAGCCGGTATGAATCAATACAGTTTAATAAAAATATTAAAAATTATTTAAAATACAATTACGTCGTTTTCGGTAGATTTTGTTACTGTATTGTTGTATATAAATAGGAAAATACACGGAACTATATTGCGTAATCTCGCTGCCAACCTTACAAGCTGTAAGGTAACTATACTTCATGTTGAATTATATACAGTAACGGCTAGTGATATTTTTTAAGGGTTAAATTTATAGTGCTCACTTCATCCTGAATGACCTATAGGTAGAGCCATGAACGTTTTGCGAAAATAATTTTGCTCCACTTTGTTTTGAAGCCTTACGGTCACATCCTTAGTTATGCTTCATGGTTATTGGCACTGTGTGTTTGCGAAGTGACGTCGCTCATATGACTGTGTCAATCACAATACGCTTACAGCAATAGCACACGTCTGTAATTTGCTGGTAGAACCCTAGACGCTTAGAGCTAAAAACATTCACTCACTGACCGTGAAGATGGGCTGCAGATCTGCACGTAAGGCATTAGGCTAATATTAAGAATAGCTATAATAGTGTGTCGGCCAAACTAATGATTTTAAAGGCATAGTTTATTGATGAAAAATGTTTCTATAGACTTTGGAAGTAGTTGTACGTATAGAAAAATTTTAGTTTACTTACTTAAATATTTTCCTTTTTTTTTTTTTTTTGTTTGGTTATCGTCAGTTAGGTTAGGTTAGTTTTGGTTATATCAGTTATGTTAAAATTAAGATTTTCAATTTTTGTTAGTTTAGGTAATGTTAGATTAGGTTATCTTAAGTAAGGTAAGGTGCCCCAACCTAAGGAAGAATGGAAAAGTTAATGGTAAAATAACCGAACCTAACCAAAAATAACCTAACCTATGTAACCGAACAAAAAAAAAACGGAAATTTCTAAGTTAAAAAACTAAAGTTTTATTTACGTACGACTGCATCTAACATCTATAAAAACCTTTTTTCATTATTAAACCATTTTTTAAAATCAATATTTTGGCCGATACACGATGAGTAGTGATCCTTGATATTTACCAGGCATTAAAACAAACTGGTACAAAATTATTTTCACCGCAAGTCAGTGGCTGTAATGATACAACTGAGATGAGGTCTTTTTGGACGGTGTGCTAGGAACTTGACAATGGCCTGGGGCACATCGTCGCAAATACCAAGTGTTCAGGAATCCCATCACCAGACTTGAAGGACTGATTGGTAGAGCCACGATTTCATGGCGAAAATATTTTTGCAATATTTGGTTTCAATGAGTCATGTGCGCATCTGCAGCTGTGCTACGTCGTCTGTGATTGGATGATTTTACTCTCACTTGCCTTTTACTGACGTACGGAGTCACAATATTCCTATTATGATTGGCGCAGTCAAAAGAGGGAGGTGTCACGCTGCCAGAAACCATGAAGCAAAGTTGCCAATGTGCACTCGAGACGCTGAAACAAAGTGGGACAAAAGTATTTCCGCGACAAAATCGTGGCCCTACAGATTGAGCAGTTAAAAACAAACAAGTTTAGTTTTATAACCGCATGGCGGGAATATGTATTGAGTGTGTGAACTGTCATAGCCACCTTTAGTACAAATCCGTAGTCTACGCTGTGGAAACTTTGTCCAAAAGTGTTGTTTTAATAGCTTTTTGAGTCCGACTATGGAAATTGTTTCCCTGATTATATTGTTTGCCCCCAAGTACCGGCGAATAAGCGAAAACTACACTGTAAAAAAACTCCCTTAAATGTATAGGAAGTAATTTTAGGTTAGGTTTGGGACAGTTTCCATACTTCCGCTTTGTAAATATGCAGATTTTTACAGTTGTTACAATACAAGTCTGGTAACTTTAGTATACATTTGACTGTTACAAAAAGTGTAGGAGTGCTACCATGGATGTCTGGAAACAATTCTACCATACCTACTTTCTTAGCGCTCATATACACACTTGCGGCAAATATACGAACTATTTTTAGAGTGTTTCTGTAGAATAGAACAAAGCGCTATTAAAACGACCTTTTCTACAATGGTTTTCACACTGAAGACTGCGTGAACTCCTACAAGATACGACTATGATACTGATATCGTGCAGGTAAACTACTAGGTACGAAGAAGACATTGTGTGTGTTTAAGAATTAAACAATGTTGCAAGTTGAATATTACTTTAATTAAACAAAAGCAATTGACGGGTAGGGGCGTAAACTGTAAAAAAACTCAGTAATAAGTTTAATGTTGTTCGCATAGATCCTCGTACTTTACCTGCACATGACTAGTACACACTCAGTACTGTGTTTTTGGCACTTCGATATTTGATAAGAATATTTGTTTGTGCTTCCCCAGTATCCCTTTTAATTTTGTGACGGGAAATTTACACCCTGACTACAATGTGGCCCCTTATACACTAGACTAAAAAAAAAGCCTGAGGATCGTTCGGGATATTTTATGTCTGTTTTTTTTTAATTATAATTATTAGCCACGTGATTAAAAAAAAAATTGACAAATTATTTTGTTCAAGATATCACCGTAACCACCAGAAAAACATGTGAAAATTTGTCACGTTATTTTGTCATTACACATTTTTCATTTTTACAGTATATAATACAACAACAATACAATGTGATGAACTGCAACTAAAATAAGTCGATATTACAGACTGTTAAGTGATAGACTAACATTTGTAGCAATAAGTACATAGCTACTTTTAAAATGAAGCATATTTTAAGAACATCCTTTTCACTTGTCGTTTTCTAAAATAATTAATTTTTTACCGCTCCTAATTTTGCAACCCACTCAGGCACGAAAAATGTTAAATTCATGTCCTGAAAAGTGAAATGTCGCCGTGAAATTCGATTGGACATTTAGTGCATGAAAAACCTCCTCCCCTTTCTAAATACACGAACCCATCTTTTCATAGCAAATTGGCTTAGGGGTAAAAACCTCATAATCCCTGGTTAAATACCCTTCTGTTTGCAGAGGGTAATCATCCCCATTATGGCTGGGTAACAACAGTCTGTCGCCGGTGTAAGGAGGAGATTCTAGGATCAACCCACTGTGTTTGCCCACCGAGTCTGTCCCTTGGTAGGCTCAGAGGGTTGTAAGAGGGGAGGGGATTGGATTCGTCGGTAGGGGCAGGACCAGTCTTGTCGCAAGAGTCAAGGGCCAATATTTAACTGCGGTCCCAAGGTCTGAGGTCTGCTACAATGTAACATGTAATATTCCAACCCCAATATTTGCCGAGCTTGTTGGCTTTTCCGAGAAGATTAACTGCGTGGAGGGGGAAATAAATACAGTTCCCGTAATACGTTCTGCGGAATAAAGGGAACAGGTTTTTCCACGCAAAACAAATTTCTTTGTTTGCCGGTGGGATCAAATGTGGAAATAAAATAGTCTGAAAGAACAGAGCCGCTTTATGCACTTACCTTCTTTTGTGTGTTGTTTCCTGTAAGACACGTGGGAGGTTTCTGTCTCTAAAAGGAAGAGTCTTTGGAGAGCCTCTAGGTTTATAATGGAGTGGGCGTCACTGCTCTGAAAATAAAATACGAAACGAACAGATCACATAACAGAAAGTACCAGCACTTTATTAAAGAATTCAGTTACACATACAGCTACATCAAAGACGGAAAACCACTCAAACTTCCAGGCAGTTCAAAATTACCGTGCAACTAGTGGCAGATATTTTCTCTGTGCCAAACTCTCCCATAAGAAAACATATTTTCTTTCTAACCTGTAGTAGAATTAACCTAAGTAGAGTGTATTTGTGTAGAGGTGTGGCTCATTTGACTGAGCCAATGAGAACAAGGTTACTGCGACACCACACGTCTGTGATTAGCGAGTATATCCCCAAGACGTTGAGAGTTAAAAATAACCAATCACTGACCATGAAGCAGAACTGCAGATGTGCACATAAGGCAGTGAAACAAAGCGAGGCAAAATTCTTTTCCCGAAAAACAGAGGTCCCTAGTCATGTCTTGTCGCGGAGAATGCTTACACGGTAGAGAGGAGACGTAACACACGTAAATGACAACACATAAAAGTTCTTGGCCAATTGAATCGCAGATTATGCTCTGTTATGTATAGGAAAGAGAAGTTTAGTCTGCCACCAAATGATAACGTGAATTTTGCATGTCTCTACCTATAGGGTATTGCGATATTTCGATAAGTTGCGCATTTAAGTCAAATCGAATGCCCTAGAGAATCGTTAGTCTCTACGCCGTCAATGACTGTCGAAAACCCTGACGATGTCTCCTCAAGGAAGGAGAAGGTAGGAAGAAATCTTTCCGTCTCGTCGACAGTGAAGTCACTGGAGACAGAATGAAATGCTGGGAAAGGCATAAGTCGGGAAAGGAATCTGCCATGGCCCACATAGAAACCATCTCGGTATCACAGGGAGGTACCACGGAGACTTGGAATTGAACCACTTATCTTATCGCACGTTCGTCAACTGTTTTCCCACTGAAGCAACCAGCTCCGTATGCTCTCCTGTGGCAACGTACTTCGCCATGTTGCATTTATTCATTTTCCAAAAGTATATTATTTTAATAGGTTTAACTAAATTTTTCGCACGATACTCAATACATATTAGCTTCTCAAGTTTTAGCAAATAGTGATACTACTGTCGTTTGTCATTATTTAACTAGTTGGCAAGTCGTTGGGAGGATATCAATAGATTATTTCCTTCTCGAGATAACAGAGATTGCACTAACAACATATTATATAGTAGAGAACGATGCAGGACTTGCGGAGGCGATTATTTGTGATAATTGAAGGCGATACAAGCGACTGTTAAATAAATTTAGGTAAACACGGAGTACTTAAAATGAGTATACACGTGTGTGCTTTCTTTGAATGCTACTCCTAGGCATAACTTACGAGTCAGTTCTCCTCCTCCCTCCCCCTTTCGTGTTGATTTATTGGTTTTTCTATTGGCCTCGTCTTACGTTAGACGTAAAAAAAAGAGAACTAGCTACTCATTTTTGTACACGTAGGAAGGAGACTGGTTCTAAAGCACGTTGAGAAGTTTTCGAATAATATCTAGAGGCCCGGATATTTCGCGGGTTCAACGCCCAGCAGGCTAGACTCCACAGTCCTGTGTGCACTGTCCTCAGCTATATTTGTTCATTGGCTGCTGCTCCAGTGAGTGAGCATTTGAACATTTGACGATGTAGCGCAGGAGTCCGTGAGCGTTTTTACGCATGTCCACCATTGGTTCGGAGTCCGCAAGGTCACGTTTAATAAACAATAACCCGATCGAAATAGTTTCCAACATGTACATGACTTAGCAATCCAACCTCTCCTCAGTTGAATCCGCGAAATTTCCGGGGCTCTAATAATATCGTAACACCAGGAGTTCTGCACATTGCTCGGCTTCCTGGACAAGCGGGCCGCGCCTGTGCAATATCCGGTGGGAAATTTATCTAATCATCCTTGGCACGGAACTAAAATTAAAATTAAAAACCACTACGTGTTTCCTGCCTTCTGGCAAGGTCACAGAGAGAAGGCCAGGGCAAATGTTGGGCCGGCTGTTCTGCTAGCGAGACAAGTCTGTCGCCCTCCGACCCCAGGAATGGATGAGGTGAACTGAGTGTAGAGCAGCGGTGAAATGAGAAAGGTGGGGAAACGGGATATCCCCGAGAAAACCCGCCGTGCAACAGCAAAGTCCCCCACGTTTCCCAAATGCGAAAAATTCGCGCCTTGACCCACCGGGAGTCGAGCCCGGATTGCCTAGAAGGTAAGGCGAGAGGTCTAACCGCCGGACCACAGTTGGAAATAATGGTGGAAAACGAAGAATTGTATAGGTCGTTCGGGATAAACTGAGAACTAACAATTTTACCTATAACAATATCACTAGTCGTTCCTGCGTATAGTTCAACATTAACTCTAGTTGCCTTACTGCTTGTATGGTTGGCAACAAAACTACGCAAAATAGTTCAGTGTGTTTTCTTCTTTAAATACAACAATGCTGTAACAAAATCAACTGAAATCGACATAATTGTATGTTACGCAATAAATACAATCTATATCACACACTATCGATTGCTATCGACTGCACAAATTATCTTACACGCACAAACACAAAGCGACGTGTCCAGAGAGGTTGGACATGTCCCGTCGTCAGCCGTAACGCGCGGAAGGATACGGATTGGGTGAAAATAGAACTTCAGCTGTACGGTGGGGACTGATTCCTGTTGCGTAGCTTCGTTAAATATACGCATCTGTCGAATTATTAAACTACATTCCCTTTTTTTTATTTTGAGACGAATAATGTGAAATTTGCTATTATAGCGGGGATTCTATTTATCTTGCGCTACACTACAAGCACCGCAGTTAAACTTTTAACGTATTTTTAAGCCGCAATCAGTTCGGCAATCATTTTTAAATTCTTAATTTGCTGAACTGTTTGCTTTCTAACTATACGTTAAAAGTTCAACTGCGATGCTTGAACTGTAGAGCAAGGAAAATATAATTCACGCTATAGTAGCAAATTTCGTGTTTTCTTCTCAGAATTTCACAGAATATGCATATACATATATATTTGTAAATGTTTGTTGGAATGGGAGTTTACAATTAGAATTTATTGGTTTGTGGACATAAGCCATTGCTCACGTTTTGCTGATCAAACCTGTGTTGAATGAAAAAGAAAAAAAAAAAAAAAAAAAAAAAAAAAAACAAATATAGAACACAAAAAAAGCAATCCCAGAGGAATTCTATCAATATTTTTAAAATTAATAATTTAAAAAATGGACAGAATTCTTCTGGGATTGTATTTTTTTGTGTGTTCTTTATTTTTTTTTTGTACTCTGTCATTCAACACAGGTTTGATCAGCAAAACGTGAGCAATGGCGTATGTCCACAAACCAATAACTTCTAATTGAAAAATAAAAAATTATCAAATAGCGACTGATGCTGAGCCTTAGGGGTGTTCAAGCGCTATAAAATGATAATTATATATTTTCATTAAATATTGATTTTGGGTTTTAGACGGTACTTAAGAGTAAACGTTTCTCTTGCCAAACTATTTTAGCTCAATTTGTTTTCTCGTAATGATGTGCTAAAGTTAAAATTTGTATGTTACGCTGCCATGCAAATAGTAAAAACCGACTAACATAACTGCAATAAAATAATTCACAGTGAAATAAATGTCTTGGGTTACGTAACCTAGCATTTATCAATATTTGGTATGTTAAAAAAAAAAAACAACTCAAAATTACAGGAAAAAGTTGCAAATTCAACAATTTTTGAAAATATATTGGATGTTTGCTGTGATTTTTCAAATATTTGGTTACGTAGTCCATGAGATACTATTTCTTAGTGAAATGTTATGTTTATGCATGTCACCTGGATTTCGCTGTTTGCATAGCAGCGTAACATGCAAAAATGTTGACTTTGTCACTCAAGGAGAAAACATTGGTAGCTAAAACTTTTTACTAAGAAGAAACTGTACTCACAAGTATCGTCCACAAGACTAATATTATTTTGTTGGAAATGTAACATTTTGATCTTAAACCACTTGAATACCCTTAAGACGTATGCCGAAGAAGAGACGCGGCGACATCAGACGGCGCTGGGAGCCATGCGAGATGTTGTAACGAGCCCCTTGTTCAGCCGTCGACGACCATCCTGCATACGTCATTAGTGTAGCAAGCTGTGGAAGAAGGGGGAGGGGGAAAAGATGAAAGTCGACGAGGACCCTCGGCCGAATACGATGGTGCTACATGTAGTGGTTAGCACGCCTAACCACGGGTCATGCCCGCAGGCCGCACCTGAGCACCAGGTCGTCACCCGTGACGTCACGCACCGCCGCCGGCGCATCGCCATTTTTATTACCCTTAAGGGGGCTGCCTACCCGGGAGCCCAGGCGAGAGCAAATATAGGGAAATATGTGTTAAATTATTTTCGGTAAGACTCAATAACGGTCAAGCCTACATATATGACACCACTGATTTTTAGCCTACTTTCCGAAGGAAAAAAGTAGGCTTATGATATCACCTTTCTGTGTGTCTGTGTTCCTGTGTGTGTCTCCCTCTAAAAACTTTTGACCCAGTGGACCGAATTTCATAAAATTTTGTACACATATAGTACTTTGTAATCTGACTTGACTTTTACATATTTCGTTTACACCCTGGTCATATTTTCAAAATGACGGCCATTTTATAATTTTTCGATCGAGCTAGACTTGGTACACATAAACCACACACAAAGCTGACATTATTAGTTTTGTGTATTTCGTTCCTGTGTTCATATTTTTTAAATGACGGCATTTTTTTTATTATTTTTAGGAAAGTGTCCATATTTTGGAAATGGTGGCCATTTATATATTTTTAGCATAGTAAAACGTATCTTAGGAAACATATTTTTCAAATTTCGCCAAACTTAGTATACACGTACTGTATATACAAAGCTGACTTGAATATTGTGTATTTCGGTCATCCTGTGTTCATATTTTCAAAATGACGGCAATTTTTAAAATTTTTCTAGCATAGTATCTCATATTTTTTTAGAATTTCATCAAACTTGGTACACATATGCTACATACAAATCTGACTATATTTTTGTGTACTTCGTTCATCCTGTGTTGACTTCATCAAAATGGCGGCTATTTTTATTTGTATCACAGTATTTCATATCTTAGGAAATATTTGCTTAGAATTTCAGAAAATTTGGTACACATATACTACATACAAGGCTAGCTTGAATATTGTGAATTTTCTTCATCCTGTGTTCACATTTTCACAATGGCTGCCTATCTTTATATTTTTAGCTTAGTGTGACTTATCTGATGAAATATTTTCAGAAATTTCGTCAAACTTGGTACATATATTACATATAAAGCTGACTTGACGTTTGCCTACCTCGTTCATTCTTTTGTAACGTTTTGAAAAATGGCGTCTATTTTTATATCTTTACGATAGAACGACAGCTCAGAAATTTTTTTCTCTATTTCGTTAACATGGGTACTCGTATATTACTTAGTAAACTGACTTATCTTTGCTGTATTTCGTGTATCATACATATAAATCAATGTTATAATTTAATATTCACAGATTACGTAAACAATTTTAATTTTCAGAGTTAATTTGCACCCAGTTTGCAGAGAGTAGGCTTATCAGTAGAGATGATGGTATATCGCGAAAATTTTTTGCACCAACATAGCCTTGAAACCACTGACACACCATAGCTGTCTGCAGACCAATAACAGGCATCAAATATTACAATAGCAGGATTCTTATTGGTTCAGTCAAATAGGGCAACAGCTCCACGTACAAGCTAAAGCCAGTAATCTTCTGGTAAGCTGGACGTGTATTGAAATCCATCAAACAGTCAACTTTTCCCGCGATAAACCATCATCTCTACTTATCAGTTATGCTAGTAACTTCTTGATATTTGTTCATCTCTGTGAGCCTCACATTTCTGTAAGGACTCTCCAGGTTGTTTTTAAATACCCTAAAAACTGAGAACAGGTAAGTATCGTCATTATCAGGAAACACTCGAATTATCTTATAAATATTTCCTACATGTTTATTCCTGTAACAATATTCTGCACTTCTCCACGCAGAAAATGTTTCTTGTCTGAATGCAATAATAATAAAATTACTTAGAACCGCCCAATATAATTTAACATGTACATCTCTAGCCTTGCTCGCGTAACTACTGTCAGGATGGCGTGCCCTTAATGGTATTCGAGAGGGAAAAAATCATTATTTTACATTGGTATGAAATATTGTTAATTTTGTAGCCGTTATATAGGCGTACATTTTCCTCTTACAAAAAATTAGCTTAGCCAGTTTTCAAAGTAAAAATTTGCAAGTTTACTTCAAGTAAGCTGAAAAAAACCAATAAACATAAATGTATTCAATAATTCACATTGACACTGCTATGTCGCGGTCTACGTCTTGATGTGCATAAAAACACACAAAAAAAAATACGATCGAAAAATATTTTGCAATTGGTTTTTAATATAACTTACTACAATCAGTATCTTGTGACATGTAGTTCCAATGTGAATTATTTTATTTCATTATGTGTATTGGTTTTTGTGGTTTGAATGAAGTAAAAACCAGCAAATTTTGACTTTGAAATGTCACTATGCGAAAACTGGCTGGGCTAAGTTTTTTGTAGTGAGAAAATCTGCTCCCAAGTAACGTCAACAATACTAACACTATTTCATACAAACATAAAATAATAATTTCGCCCCGATTTAACACCCTTAATCAGTCGATTGAACTGAAGATGGATCATGAGTAACGGTACTACAATTTAATTTTAACACTTTGGATGCGGTAAATGTAATACTTCGACGCAATGAGAGACGACCTGTTACAGATCATGTCGTTAATACTACTGTACATACTAGGCGAATGCAGCAGGAACCAATAACCAAGAAATACATTTCAGTCAGCGATGAGTGAACCAGAAATCAAACAGTTACAATAGGAGCAATGCCATGTAAAGGTTGCAAGTACGCAGAACCCTGAGGCCCCAACGGCCATAGTCGGGTCACTCTTCTCTAGAAAATCACGTCTGCAGGCGTTTATCCTGATAGCTTTGCCCTAAACTTAAGGGCAAATGACGTTTACCTGATTGACGTATTTTGTGTCCAATGCCTGGAAGCGGATGGGCGGCTCAGACACTGCCATCGTGCCTAATCCTTGACTCAAAGCGCAATTCACTAAACTGCAAACTTCTCGCTAACAGATCACCTGTATGAGACATTCAAATAGTCGAGAAATTGACCCAACCGTCACCTTGACCTTCTCTCGCCAATATTGTGACCCTGCCAGACAGCGGGATACACGTGATGGTTTTCATTTTAACTCACTAGTATCCTAGATAGTTATTCCCGCGCTGTAAGCAAATAAAATATTAAACACAATATGGCACGGTATTTTGCTTCTTGGTGTGTTCGGTGGAATAAGTGGACAATAAACGCTGTCGCAGTGCGTTTATGTTGCATTTGATTTAGTTATAATAGGTTACATATGTATATGTGTGCGTAGGTGTGTGTGTGTTCCCACGTCGGGAATACCTTCACCTAACATTTATAACATAAACTAAATTTGTAAAATATAAATAATTCAGCACGATAGGTAGACTCAATCAATGTACATATAGTAAGTAATTTACGCACTGGAACTTGCAGCACAAGAAGTGCCTTAATTAAGCAACTTGAAGCTTCGGGTCGAGTTAAAAAAAGTATATTTTACTGGCATCTCGGAGAAAGACTGACTCAGTGGAGCAGTTACTGCAACTGCCTGGAAAGCGAGACAGAAGAAGCCCACATCTGCGCCATCTACTCGTGAAGTCGCGGGATCGCTCAGGTCAATCAACTGCTATTTTCAGCAACTGTACTTAGATCAAGGCCAACCCGAACTGACGCACCATCTCTTCGTAGAAGGGTTTCCTAGACACTAACACTCGGGTAAACTGAGGGGTCGCATAGGCATCTCGGCTAGCAGTGTTTCCCATATCCGGTCGCTTCTCATCTTTAAGGTCCATACATGTAGAACAAATAATTTGTTAATTCGTCAACTTATTTAGGAGTTTTAAGAAAGCAGGTATGCTTAAATTGTTATCCGCATATTAATGGTAGCATCCATATGCCTGTAGGTATATTAATGTTACAAGTATTTTACAGTAACAGGGCTTAACGATTGCTCTGTTTACAATTCCATAACTGTGTAAGGGTGTGAAACATCAATTTTTGTTTACGAAGGTTTTTTATGATGCAGGTCGAAGACGGCAAGTAACCAATTTCTTTTTATTTTTTAATCAATTGGTTTTAAAAAAAAATAATTTTTATACCAAGTTACTTATTACGACATTTACAATAATTTGTAAAGGTTTTAAGTAATTTTGAAATTGTTTAATGTCGGAATTGAGGTAGGTTGGCACCGCCTACCACGCGCTTTAAATGCGTTGTAATGTGCGGGGAAATACTTTTTTACGAAACTATTCCACAGATGCCCATTGTACAAATTTACGAAAAAAAGAAAACAACATTTCGGTCAATGACGGAATGTCATTGTTTAGACATAATGTTTCAAAGTCCTCTAGCATAGCTTTTAAAAATTTTGGAGGCGGAATGCGGAAGGGGTGGGGAATTTTATTGATAACACGGTTCTATGGGATAGTTAGGTTGCACGTGTTGGTACAGTGGTTTACACAAAACAATAATAAAGAATATATTTACAAACATATGTCCACAACAACAAATACATTTTAGTAACAGCAAACAATTCACGAGAGACCAGAATCAATTCTGTATGCATCACAGGGTCACAGTACAAAACATTGTGTTGTAATTTATCATACAGGTAGATTGCTTTCAATCTACCATTAATAATCAGTTTTTGGTCACACAAGTTATACAGCGTTAGGATCTTGTGACAGTACATTTGCAGACGATGTATTTTTATATTATAAAGACAAAGTAAACTTACGCTTCACATGGCATTACTCAAGTTATTTCAAGTTCAAAGCCCATTGGTGTATTTTTTAGTTTACTTTTGAAAATATTTATGCTTTTTTCAGAGTAGATGCCATGTGTAAGCGCATTATATTTTTTGGAATATACTATAAGTGAAGAATTTCAACCCATAATGTTTAGTCTTGACGTAACCTACTTCTAAGTGTAAAATGATTGTGAATGGCGGATTTCTATTTTTGTGGTTACATTATTTTTTGTAGTATTCTGCTAATGTAATTACGTTCAGATCTGAAGACGTACTGATAGGTGGTATGTGTGTTTTAATGTATATTTCCCTAGATGGAATTAGGAAATGTAGGTAGTATAGTGTTTTGTTTTAACAGCTATATTTTTAAAACCTTTAGTTGTTTTTCTCTGTTACTGATACACTTCATCCATGTTACGTTTAAGTACGTAAAATAAATGTGTATTAATGAGAAGTACAGCTGTCGTCTGCAGGTTTCCGGTATTTTATCTCTAATCAATTTACGATTTACCATGCTTCAGAACGTAACTATAGTAACTGTAGATCATTGTTGATTTACAAGTATTGTAGCATCAGTATACAGTTATCCGATTCCTAAAATGTGCCGAACAAATTTGCAGCTCCGGATTTTAATGCATCTACTTTATTTTATTTTTTATTTTTTTTAAGCGGGTGTTACGTGAAAGTTCTGGAGGAATATTTTTTGTCAAGTTTTTATTTATAATATTTACTCAGTGGCGCATCGTGGTCGTGTTCCGAGGCATGCAATATTAGCAAAGACAATACACTTTGAGCACGAGGAATTGAATGTGTTGAGCTAATGATTTGTGTAATAGAATTTTGTAACAATTTGTTCCATTGCCTTACGTGTACACCTGCAGGATATTGACAGTGTGTATCCTAGCAGAGGTGTGGCTCATTTGTCTGAACCAATGAGAATAAGGTTATTACGATACCACACTTCTATGATTGTTAGAGTCACGATTTTTATGGGGAAAATATTTTTGCACCGTTAGTTGTCTATGTCTTATGTGCAGATCTGCGTCTTGGCTTTGTGGTCAGTGATCGCTAGGGCCATGACATTTTGCGAAAAGAATTTTGCCCCAGTTTGTTTCAGTGCCGTACATTCACATTTGCAAATTTGGTTCGTAGTCAGTGATTATATGTCATGACACTCACGTGTCTTGAGTTTCTATCCGCAAATCACAGACGTATGGCGTCGCAGTAACCTTTTCGTGATTGGCAGAGTCAAATAAGAGAAATCACTTCACAAAGATACTGCTGCCGATAATCATGAAACATAGCTGCATGTGTACACGTAAGGAAACAAAGAAAATGCGGGGCGAAATTCTTTTCGCGAAAAACTCATGGCCCTAGCCATAATTAAATCAAGGTCTGACTGCGAAAGGGATACTATCTTGCGTCCAAAAGAAAACAATAATTTTTCATGTCCCTAGTAATTTCTTAGCACCCCGTGACTTGCAACTCTACCGCGATATTGTATTTCACAGGCACATCACTAGTAGTAGGCCTACACTGGTAAAATTACCAATTCTGCACTGTTTAAACAGGTTCAGGAACTAATCGTTTATAAATGTTCTAACTCGACAACGTCAGGGGCCGCGGTGGCCGAACAGTCAAACCATTCGCCTCCCACCAAGGCGATCCGGGTTTGATTCACGGCGGGGTCAGTCCCCGGATTTTCGCATTTGGGAATCGTGCCGGACGATGCCGCTGGTCGGCGAGTTTTCTCGGATCTCTCTGCCCTTTCATTCCGGCACTGCTCTATACTCACCTCATATGCCACCCCTCACCAACACTAAAAACCTCGATGTTGAGCGCAGACCAAATTCTCTCACTCACTCGACGTTAGTAAACTGATTATGCGATAAAAAAATTGCGCAATTAGTTGTTCCTCAAAACACTCTAGTTAAGGCCTTATCGGTTAAATTTAGCTTCGGGCCACTTTCGTTAATTTTACAATTGCCTAAAATACTCGGGGGCCAAATATAGAACGAAAAGATTCAGTAAATTATTTAACTGAACTTCACTTTGATTTAAAATGGAAACACGAATCATTGTAATACCAGCTGCGATCATATTATTTTATCAGGTAACAATAAATGCAAAGATCTTATACACGCATGTCCCATTTTATAGATTCTGCACCAAGATTTTCATGTCTAAAAAGGGCCGTAAATTAGCTATCAGCAGTTTTCGACCAAGAGTAAAGGATTTTTAAGACTACTGAAACTCCTAGCATACATTTAAGTAAGGTGTTTTGAATGAAATTCCGTGCAAGGAATCACACACGCGCGCCGATTAGTTTTATAATAAATTTCTATCCGCTGTGTGAAATTGGCAGACGACAATTCTAAATTTATTGGTGCTGTGAGACAGGGCACGTTTAGTTTATTAACACATTTCAAAATGCGTGGTGTGAATTTTTGTTTGAATTAAACTCCCCATAACAAATTTTTATGACATCTACAAAACAGTAAAGTATTAAAATTAATGTTTTATAGTGGGAATTAAGGGACTGGATATAAGCAACGACTTGAAAAATAAAGAAATGAAAGTGGACATAATACCTAAGTGTATATTTTAATGTTACTAACTTATACATAAATTTTGTCACAACATTGAAATTAAAAAAAAATCTATGGTTTCGCACTATGGTAATCTCAGTAGTAAGTAGTTCAATTAAATAATTAAAGGTTTTATTTTCATTCATTCCATTATTGGTTATAATTATGTGACTAAACACGTGTGTTGTAGCAATTTTGTGAACGTGTACGAGAACTCCTAAAATAAAAATGTCCCATGAGTAGAGACCTAAAAAATTCGCGTTTTCATTTGGGAACAAGCTAGAATTCCAATAACAGTTCGTTTGTGTCACTTTCGCAATTGCCAATTGCCAATTGGTGTTTGACATATTTAACACCTCCTGGAAATCTCTGAGCCAATAATAAAAATGTAACTAATCCAGGCCTATGTATCACTTTAACCACACGCAGCTAATGAGCATCTGTTGTCTGTTTCGTTTCTTAAGTAGTCTTGCAGGCTAGCCAACAGGGCAGTGAACCCGCCAGAGCAATTACTGTAGTCGCAGCTACCAATTTTTCCGGTCTCTACCCATGAGCAATTACTGTAGTCGCAGCTACCAATTTTTCCGGTCTCTACCCATGAGCAATTACTGTAGTCGCAGCTACCAATTTTTCCGGTCTCTACCCATGAGCAATTACTGTAGTCGCAGCTACCAATTTTTCCGGTCTCTACCCATGAGCAATTACTGTAGTCGCAGCTACCAATTTTTCCGGTCTCTACCCATGAGTAATTACTGTAGTCGCAGCTACCAATTTTTCCGGTCTCTACCCATGAGCAATTACTGTAGTCGCAGCTACCAATTTTTTTTGTCAGGACATTTACCGCCAAACATGTAACCGCAATGGCCTCTCTAAGAGCCACAATGAACAGTTTAACAATGTTTTTTCTATTTTCCGTGCACCAATTCCCTTAAGGGCATTCAAGTGGGGAAGAATCGTAATTTTATATTTGTATGAATTAGAGTTATGTTTGTAGACATTAGTTGAGAGTATCCTACATATTCACGTATTCCTCTTACAAATACGATTTGTTCAGCCAGTTTTTACATAATATCATTTCAAAGTAAAAATTTACATACTTTTCGTTCTTACATGCCGTATAAACCAATTAATATAATGAAAAAAATTACTTTTAAACTACTGTACGTGTCACGGGCTGCGAATCGATTACCAATTTTTTTTAATTTAAAGAAAATTACTAAAAGTAACAAAAAATCTCCAAATTTCAGCAATTTTTTTAATACAAAAATATTTTTTAAGGGTTGGTTTTTATGTCAAACAGTAACACGTCAGATGCAGTTTCAATGTGAATTTTTTTCATTTCAATATACTCATTGGTTTATACGGCTCATAACATGCAGATGGTAAAACTAGCTGAGCTAATTTCTTTTCTCATAAGAGTGCAATGTACTCTCCCAAGTAGACTAATGTCGACAGAACTAACAATAGTTCATACAACTATGAAATTAATATTTTTCCCCACTCTAAAACCCTTAAAAATGTTTCACTAGGGACTCTGGTTTTTCGCGAAAAGAATTTTGCCTCACTTTGTTTCCGTGCCTTACGCGCACATCTGCAGTTCTGCTTCGTGGTCAGGGATTGGATATTTTAACTGTCTTGAGCCTTGGGATTCTACCGGCAAATCACAGCCGTGAGGTGTTGCAGAGACTTTATTGTAATTGGCTCAATCAAATGAAATACGGCTCTTCATATGGACACACTGCCAATAATTATGAAGCAGAATTGCAGATGTGCACGTAAGGCAGTGCAGCAAAGTGGGGCAAAATTCTTTTCGCGAAAAACCAGGGTCCCTAGTGTTCACCTTTCAGCGAACAGCCTGCCATACATGTACTTCGAAGACCAAGAGAGGGAGGGAACACGCAGGGCGTAACATGTGTTTCCTGTGTCCCGCAGGTGTGGTTCCAGAACAGGCGGGCCAAGTGGAGGAAGGCAGAGAGGCTGAAGGAGGAGCAGAGGAAGAGAGAGGAACAGGACAGAGGCAAGAGGGACGCCGACTGCAGCAAGACCTCCGACGCCGACAAGGTACCAGCACAAACGTCGTTAAACTATCACGCTTCTCATTCGCTCAGCAGGAAACTTGATAAGCGCCTCCAGCACGTAGATCAAACCCCATTCCGTTGATTTGACACGTCCTGGGTTTAAAGGAGTAGAATTATAGTCTAACCAAGATAAAAATTACTATTGAATGTGCACGCATCCTGGCCACACTACCGGTGGCTCGTACATTCTAAATCCGTATCAGTAGGGACAGGAAAATATCGCTAATTTAATTACCTGCAGGCTAGAATCCATTGTACTATCCATACTCAAACCACGACTATTCGTCAACTAGCTGCTACTCAGTGGAACAGCAGACAATGAACGAATAGACAGGGCTTGAGTATGCATAGTACAATGGATTCTAGCCTGCAGGTAATTGGATACGTATCAATCATGAAATGTTGATCACTGAAATTCCAGTCAATAATCTGTTTCTGACTTAATAAACCTTTACAATTCACTGAAAATCATATAACCGCAAGGTTAAAATCACTGATTATAAGTGGAAATCACTTTTTAAAATCAGTAGCATTTAGTCACTGAAACAATCAGCACAGTTTCACTGCTCTTCTTTATATGTTCATTTTTGACAGAAAAGCGATTCTAAGACCTATAGGTAGTTCGCGATAAACTGATCACTAGAGATGAATTATTAGTAGAGACCTAAAAAAATTCGAAGGTTTACTGACCTACAGGTTAGCCTCCAATAATATATATATATATATACACACACACACACTCAAGAAGACAATAGCTACTCATTGGCTGCTCGCTGACAGTGTAATAAGCCATTATTTTACCTGCATGTACGCGCTCCTTTATTATTTGGGTAGAGGATTTTTGATGGAAATATTTTTGCCCCACTTTGTTTCATAGCTTTAAGGGCGCCGCCAACCCGCGCGTGAGAGGCTCAAAAGCGACGGAGCAGTAAGGTCGACTTTGAAGCGCGCATCAAATGCCGCGTCGCCTCAACGATCCAAGCGCTGAACTAGCGTACAAGCTTCCTTCCGAACCGTTTTTACTGTGGGTAGAGACACTGGAAAATCGCGGGAATAGTTGACTATTTACTAGGCTCCAACATACTGTATATAACACTGAATGTTTCGTATCGACATTGACTATGGTTAGAGCCCCGGAAATTTCGCGGATTCAACGGAGGAGAGGTTGGATTTCTAAGTCATGTACATCTTGGAAACTATTTCGATCGGGTCATTGTTTAATAAACGTGACCTTGCGGACTCGAACCAATGGCGGACATGCGTAAAAACGCTCACGGACTCCTGCGCTACATCGTCAAATGTTCAAATCCTCACTCACTGGAGCAGCAGCCAATGAACAAATATAGCTGAGGACAGTGCACACAGGAATGTGGAGTCTAGCCTGCTGGGCGTTGAACCCGCGAAATATCCGGGCCTCTAACTATGGTTTATTTGAAGCATTGTTTCTCTCTTCAACAAACCCAGTTATAACTGTACAGCTTGGACACACAGTGTGTGTGATTTGTCCCAAAACTTCACACGTGTCACGGTTAACATACTACAGTTTATTGGAGACTATCTTAAACATTTTCGCGATTTTCCAGTGTCTCTAACTATGGGACACTAAGCTGTGACCATATAATTTTATTGGTGGAAAGTCTTCAACTAAGTTCAGTGCAGGTAGCAATCTGAGTTTCACGTTCGTCCGGTAGGTACATTTTGAAGTACGGCAGTCTGAAAAGGCCGTTTTAGCCATGTTGGAGGGCTTAGAAACAGTGTTTTTAACGAGCGTGGCGTCTTAACAATGAGGTTCCGACCTTGTGTGAAGTTTGATTTCTTTTCGTACGTTGGCACAATGGGCACACCTGGAATATTTTCGTAGAAAAAGCCTGTTTACGAGCACAACGCGTTTGAAGTGTGGGGTAGGCGGCCGTCTTAAGTGCACATCTGCAAATATGATTCACAATTGTTTGCAGCTTGTATTAAAGCCAAGACGTGTTTCATCTGGCTTTGACAATCAAAGTGAAGTTATTACTAGGGACAGGAATTTTTGGCGAAAATATGTTTGCCCCACTTTGTTTCAGTGCCTTACGTGCACACCTGCAGCTCAATTTCATGGCTAGAGATGGTGAAATTTCGCGAATTCAATGACCTTCATGTTAGAATCAAATATCCTATGCATGCTTTAGTCCCGACCACTTGTCCACTAGCTGCTACTCAGTAGGACAGCAGACAGTGAACGAATAGACAGGGCTGGAGTATGCATAGGATATTTGATTCTAACATGTAGGTGATTGAATTCGCGAAATTTCACCATCTCTATTCATGGCTATTGACAAGAGTCTCTTGTGCAGAGTTGTTATTCATTTGACTGTGCCAATCAGTACATGGATAACTGCGAAAATCACGTCTGTGATTTGCGGGTTTAACCTCAAGACGCTGGGTGTTACGGCATCCAATCACTGACCACAAAGCCGAGATACAGGTGCGCGCGTTAGGCACCGAAACGAAGTGGGGCATAATTCTTTACGCGAATAACAGGAGTCCCTATACCTATGAGCTGACACTGTGTGGTACATACAGTAATGATTACGCACTATGAAAATTCTTCGCACAATTAGAAATCAGTAATATGAAACAAACAAGCAAAGCATGCAAAAATAATTGTCAACTTCACAGCCATACATGTTGCATTACTGATGCGTTTCTGATTAAGGGTTTGTGACGTTGCACGTGGATCTTTAAACTTCTAATTCCGGCGCAAGAGATTATCCCACCAATAAGCGTCACTCTGGCAACATTTTTGCTCATAAATTTTCACGAAACTGTTTTCTTAGATTGTTTATTTTATATTTGTGTAAATTGAGTTCCAAACATCCTATAGCTCTCCAAATATGTTCATATTGACTATGCATACCACACTTTTAAGGTAGAGTAATTAAACTTTAAACTGCGAGGTTCTGATTTCGTGAGATAGTTCGGTACCCAGCGATAAACAGCCGTATACACGGTAACATAATGCCAAACAAAGATTTGCAAAATGATTTACCTAAATATTTTTTGTCAGGCAGACCTTGTTGACCCGGTGAAAAAGTTCAATTAATAAATAATTCGCTGAAGTACATATTTGTTTGGTCGTATATAAAGTAAGATAATTGGGCTTACGTCTCGTCGACAGTGAGGTCATTAGAGGCAGTGACACACAACACAATGACAGAAGCTGGGAGAGGAATCGGCCATGGCCTTTGTTAAGGAACCATCCCAGCATTCGCCTGGAGCGATTTCGGGAAAGCATGATTAGAGCCCACGATTTTTGGTGAAAAGAATTCTGCAACAATTTGTTTCAATGCTTTATGTGCACATGTGCAGCCCTGCTTCATGGTCAGTGATTGGCTGTTTTAAATTCTCAGCGTCTCGGGGTTTTACCCGCAAGTCAAAGGCGTGTTGTGTCGCAGTAACCGTGTTCCTGTTGGCACAGTCAAATGAGCCACGCCTGTGAAGTAATTAGGGACCCGAAAAATTCGCGTCTTCTTTCAGGTACAAACTAGAATTCCAGTAACTGTAAGTTCGCGTGACACTCGTGATTGGCTGCTTACTTATTTGACACCTCCTTGAAGTCGCTGAGCCAATGATTACAATGTAACTAAATGTGGGTCCATTTCACTGTGTCACCGAGCAGCCAACGAACAGCTGTTGCCTGCTTGAGTACACATGTATTCTTGGAGGCTAGCCTACCGGTTAGTGAACCTGCGAATTTTCCCGGTCTCTAGCAATAATACATTCTGCCAATAATCAAGAAGCAGACCTGCAGATGTGCACAGACATTGAAACAAACTATTGCGAATTTTTTTGAACCAAAAATCGTGGACTCTAACCACGATAAACCGAAATCAGGATGGCCGGAGCCGAGGATCGAACTCGTGTCCTCCTAACCCAAGTCCAACATCATACCGTTGCACCACCTCGCTCAGTTTGCCATACGTAAACACACTTACATACACACATATTTACATACATACACTTTTTTCCTTTGTGTGCAGTTGGTTTCTTGCCTACACTTCAAAAATTCTGATATCACTAATCCTCAAGCTCGTTCGCGAGTTGCGTCAGAGAAAGCTTTCCGAGAAGTGTTCCGTTGTAGTTATGCATTTTACTGACGATGTACGTGAGGATATATTTTCTGAGAGAACCTTTTTTTCAGCGGAAAATTTTTCCTAAGGAGTTTTCTGGCAAACGATTCCTCGACTTCAACACGGCCCTAAGGTTTATTTTTCTATGTCACGTTTTCACTCTTCTTTCTAGAATTTCTTCTCCGTCGCCTCCAGAAGTGTCTTCGGATGGAATTAAAGTAAGGTGACCCCATTAGCACTTGTTTCACATTCCTACAGCCGTAAGAAGTTATACGTGTAATATGTATAACTGGGTTTTTGTTCCGTACGAGCGAATCTAGAGCACAGCTCCAAGACATCAAATGTAATGAAATTAAATCCAGACGGTACATCTCTGAAGCTAAACAGAAGTCGTAGAAGATTCCGTAACGAATATATTAAGTCATAAGTATGACTTATAAAAACGTTACTTCGCTCATAATTTTATTCTACAGGATGCGCACGTATATATGCGTTACAAGAATGAGACTATAAAATTCCTTGCAGGAAATCCTCGTGTCTTCCTCCGCTGTTGTTGCGAGTGCGCCCAAGCCTGCCAACCTGCCGAAATAAATCAAGAAGCGAAAGAGTCCGTGTTTAGCTCGCGTGTTAGACACTCCAATTGTGTTTTCGCATAATGGACGATTCAGCTCGGAAGACTCGAGAACTCGCCTCCAAAACATATCCATCCTCTCCCCGCATTTCCATATTATTTGGATACACGTAATGTTAGTCCCCTCACCCTTCCCATTTCCACCTCCTCTCCTCCTTCTCTGCGTCCTGGTGGCTCCTACTTTTTTATGATTTATGAAAACCGAATTTCTAAGTTAGAAGAGAATTTATATTCTGATGCGGAGCAGGCTCGGAGCACGGCCATAAAAGTTATGTCTCGCGATGACGAGCCCTGCCGTATTCGTACCAATAAAAGGAGGAGTAATGTCACTTAGAAAGGATGGAGAGGATGGAAGGAAGAGCTGGAATAAAGCGGAAGTATCAGCTACACAGTCAGCACACGAGCTGGCCCGGAAGTTGCGAGATACACAACGGGCGGGCTCAGAACCTAGTAACTGGGATATTTGTGACAAACACTGTTCAACTTTTACACATCAGATAACATATCATTTCTCCAAGTGAAAAAAAATATTTAAGCCCCATAGATTTTGCATAATCACTCATTAAAGTCACAATAAGGACATAGCATTGTAAAGAAAATTACTAAAAGTAATTAAGTTATAGAAACAAGATAATTCAGATCGATACTAAATACTATGAATTATTTCAAGACATTTTTGCAAATACAAAGGGATAAATTTTTGTATTTTTAAAAAATTATATTTATAATTTTGCAAAACTTTCAGTTTGGCTGTTACTGACTATTTCAAAACGAACGTTTGTCAAACGCGTCTTAAAATGCATTGATAAACTAACTTTCACTTCTTGTAATCTTGGTTTCATAAGTTAATTTTTTTTTTTTAATTTCCTCTTCAACGCAAAGGCCATTATGTGAGTTTGATGAGTGATTAGGTTTATGCAAAATCTATGAGGCTTAATTTTTTTAATTAGGTAATTTATAATGTTTGAGATCTCATAATTTTTGTGTAATGGCTAGTAAATATCAAAATGTGCATGTTACTATTTTCAGTGAGACACTAAAACCAACTGACATAACAAACGTAAACAATTCATGCGAACAAAAATGTTGCAGGTTATAAGTTCTCCTATATAAAAACAAAAAATCAAATATATTTGTAAATTAAATTGAAATGTTGATATTTCAAATAAAAAATTTGAAAAAATAAATTTGAAATTACATTACAGCCATAGATTAAGCTACTTCAGACGTCTTCGGTGAAAATTAAGGTCCTTGATGTGTAACATAGGAGTTATGACTCTCGAACTACAATACAAAACGTGTTTCTTGTCGTCTTTCAGGTTAGTGTGTATGGGCTGTGTGGCTTGGCAACAAACGGGCACTTTATATTATTTTGTTTTTAATTAGTTGCTATAAGAATACGTACTTAAAATATTTTAACATATATGAAAGAGGAATATTACAGAATGGGTAACACTAGAACTACTGTAAACACAAATTAATGAATAAAGCAAAACATAACCAGCAATTTCTAACAAAAGAAATTAGATCACGAGAAGCCTATTAACTGCATATTTGATAGGCAAACTGATTTTTGCTGAAACTATTTTTGTAACACTTTGTTGCAATTCCTTATGTACACATCTGCAGAAGTGCTTCATAGTTATTGGCTGACTGTATTCGTGCAGAGGAGTCGCTCATTTGACTGTGCCAATCAGAATAAGGGTTACTGAGACACAACAACACTGAGAGTTGAAAACACCCAATCACTGACCTTGAGGCATTGAAACAAGTTGTTGCAAGATTTTTTTCACAAAAAAATCAGTTGCTCTACTCATTGGGGTAGTTCTTTTTCAACCGGACTTTCGCATTTCCTCGACAGACAGTCTGGAATGGCTAACGTGTTCTAAAATAGTATCGTAATAGTAAAAAAAATATCGCAACCCAAGCCATTTGACCATTGGTTTGAGGTTGAGGTGTGTTTAAGTTCGATAGGCCTGTTTTTTTTTTTTACGCATTTTGAGTAATTCTAGTGATGGCTTTCAGGCCTCAACAGCTGCTAATTGTATCACAGATTTTCTGAATTTTATACAAAAAAAAATTATGCGCGTTCAAGACTTATTTCTCGCCGGTGAAGAAAAACCACTACTTCTTTCACTTGAATCCACACAAAGTGTATAGTAAATGTTGGTTAATGTATTTTCAGCGCCAGAAAGCAATTACGCGGAAAAAACATTTCCGAGGATTATCTAAGCGTGCTGTGTTCTCGCAACTACCTCGCCTTTATGAGACATCAGTGACTTCACCATACTTTCTTACGTAATATTAAAAGTAAATATGAAAAGCACACCTCTATGCCTGTTTTGATATTGTTTACCAAGATTTCTCAGGGAAGCGTTATTCTCACAATATAGCATACACTTTATGATTCGCTGTCGACGATAAGTAAATTCCACTTACCTTAGCGTACCTTCTCTGTATGGACATGCTGAATACTCTCTTTCGACTTTCTATAGTGTAAGATATAGCTAGGGCCATGAAGATTCCGCTAAGAGAATTTTGCCCCAGTTCGCCTCAGTCCCCTACCTGCACATCTGTAGTTCTACTTACTGGATATTGGCAGCGTGTATCTGTGAAGTGACGTCAGCTATCGCTAGAGCACGGAAAATATCGCGAATTCAATGACCTGCATGTCAGAATGCACTATCCTGTGCATACTCAAGCCCCGACCACTTGTCCACAAGCTGCTATTCAGCGGAGCAGCATAGAATGAACGAATAGACGGGACTTGAATGTTCATAGGACAATGGATTCTAGCATGCAGGTTATTGAATCCGTGAAATTTTCCAGGCCCTAGGTATCGCATAGGGACCAGAATTAAAAGAAGCTGTAGTAAAATGAAATTTAATTACGCTTGGAAATGACAGAAGTCATTTGACATAAATTTAAAGTGATAAGAACCCAGTTTCGCATTTAAAATTATCAACTTTGGGTAACGTAAAATTCAGGAAAGCTCTGTGATTGGTCAGTTTGCAACCATTAACGATACCAGCGCTCAAGCGTAAGAAGTTTTCCCTGTGACAAACCAACGATTTTTCGCGAAAACAATTCTGCAACAGTTTATTTCAATGACATACGTACACATCTGCAGGTCTGCTTCATGGTTACTGGCGGAATGTATAATTGCACAGACGTGGTTCATTTGACTGTGCCAACAGGAACAAGGTTACTGCGACACCACACGTCTGTTATTTGCAGGTAAAACCCTGGACGCTGAGAGTTAAAAACATCCAATCACTGACCACGAAGCAGGACTGCATATGTGCACATAAGGCATTGAAACAAATTGTTGCAGAATTCGTTTAACCAAAAATCGTGGGCTCTACCAACGGCTATTCCACTTCTGTATTCCTAAATATCCTGTGGCTGCTCGCTGACACAGTGATATGGACCTGCATTTAGTTACAGTTTTATTATTGGCTCAGCGAATTCCACGAAGTGTCAAATAAGTCAAGGACCAATTGTTAGGAACTGCTGATTTACACAAAAAGAGTTTTGCCCCACATTGTTTCACTGTCTTACGTGCACACCTGCAGTTCTGCCTCGTAGTTACTGGACAGCGCGCCTTTATGAAGAGACTACTGTTATTACTTTTAGCCAATCCCAGTAAAGTTACTGTAACACCACACATCTATGATTTGCAAGAAAAACCTCACGACTCGTGATAATTAAAACGTCCAAGCATAGCTGAAGATTTGCGGAAAGGCACTGAAACTAAGTGGGGCAAAACTCTTTTCGCGAAAATCAGCTGTCCCTACCAATTGTGAAAGTCACACCAACTTAACAGTTGCACTGTAAAAAACCTTCCTAAAAGGTTTAGGAAGTAATTAACCTAAACGCAGTACGGGACAGTTGCCATACTTCCGCCTTGTAAATATGCGAACTTTTATAACTATTACAATAAGTCTGGAAACTTTAGTATTAATTTGACTGTTTTATAAAAAGGTTTATGAGTGGTAACATGGATGTCTGGGAAACAATTCTACCATACCTACTTTATTAGCGCTCCTATACGCACGTGTGGCAAATCTTCAAACTATTTTTATAGTGTACTGTAATTCTAGCTTATGTCTAAAAGAAAACGCGAACTTCTCAGGTCCCTGCCATTAAATCACAGACGTGCATCGTCGCAGTATACGTATTCTGATTGGCTCAGTCAAATGACATATACGATTCAGCATAAAGACACGCAGCCAATAATCAACAAGCAGAGCTGCAGATGTGCGCTTTTAAGACAGTGAAACAAATTGGCGCAGGAATATTTTCGCGAAAATCCAGACTTCCCACTCATCATTAGAGAGGATGATTTATCGCGGGAAAACTTGACTGTTTACTGGGTTTCAACGCACGTTCAGTTTACAAGAAGATTACTGGCTTTCGCTTTTATGTGGAGCTGTTGCCCTATTTGACTGATCCAATAAGAATCCTGGTATTGTAATATTTGATGCCTGTTATTGGTTGTGTCAGACGTACATCACCTAATCACATGTGTTGCAATTAACTACAGTGTTTCCAAGGGTATGTTGGCACAAAACATTTTCGCGATATACCATCATCTCTACTCATCATGCACAGTTGGCAACACTTTTCCCCGCCGGTGATGTTTGCAGCCGTGCGCCACCGTCATATCTGCAAGCACAGGCGGTGACGCCTCGTGTGTTTCACAGCTCGTAAAACACTCGTCGTAAAATAACAATGAGCTACAGTATGTCGCGAGTCGGTAGCCTTGCGACTATACTTCCGGCCTGAAACTGAAGGAAAGAATGGGGGAGGCCTTCAAAGCTCCGCGTCAGGCAATGAGCCGTAACTCATGAAATATTAATGACGTGTTCCGTAAGTGTCGCTAGCATGGAACTGCCCACACTTCTCAGATGTTTGCGCTTCAATGTGAGTGCTGGGTGTGAACGCGCGCCGTTTGTCTGCAGCAGCGCAGCAACAACTGTAGGCCAATCAAACGTCGCCTGTGCGATCGTTTACGATCATTTTACAAAATTGTTTCTGCCATGACGTTTTTACTTAAATGGATGTTTACATTGTAAGTTCTAAAATTATTTCGGACATAATTCATAATATTTCATTCCGTACAATACATATAATATGAGTAGAGGTATACGTCAATTTCGCGGATTCATCTGGCAGTAGCCTAGAATGCTCAGTCCTGTACACGCTCTGGATTCAGTCGATTATTCATTTGTAGAGACACTGGAAAATCGCGGGAATAGTTGACTATTTGCTAGGCTCCAACATACTGTATATAACGCTGACTGTTTCGTATCGATATTGGCTATGGTTTATTTGAAGCATTGTTTCTCTCTACAACAGGCACACTTAGAACTGCACAGCTTGGACACACAGCGTGTGTGATTTGTCCTTATACTGTTCACACGTGTCACGGTTAATATAATACAGTTTATTGGAGACTATCTTAAACATTTTCGCGATTTTCCAGTGTCTCTATTCATTTGCTTACAAAATTACAAGCGATAGCTCTATGACTCACTTCCTTATTTACTACTGGCTTGCAGTAGTCAAATGCGTTTCGTGACAGCCGCCAGCTAATCATACACGTGATTATGAAGTATATATTTTTAGCGTCCAACCTGACCTGGAATGTATTTGCGAAATTGACGTACCTCTAATTATGAATGGATAAGCCAGAAGAAGGTTTCTCGCAGAGTGTTTTTCCTGAGCATACATTATCAAAATTAAATTCATTGAATTTTTTGTGCAGTGTTACAATGATACACATTCATATTTCATGTAAGGTAATTCAGGAAAAGATGCCAGCCATACATTTTTTTTTTAAGTTTTGTTAACTATTATTTAAACTTTTTTTTATGAAACTTATACCACATACTTACTTACAAAAATGACCTTCGTTAATCGTATTTGATTGTATTTCTTTTTAAATTTTATAAACATTATGGTTTAAAATTTCATTAATCGTTCCTTAATCGTCCCCAGATTGACCACACAATTGAAATTGTACTTTTTTTGTCATTTTATAGTTTCGGTTTTTAACGAGCTTTGAACATTGTACAGTTCAGTAGGTGCAGTTCTCCACTCCACTTCTACCAAATACGAAACAGAATCGTGCTCTTGAAAGGCATGCAACGAACACGTACAACAACAAAAATGGCGCCGCATTTCAGACGACGCGAGAATACTCTCTCTGTTACTAAATAAAGCCATGTCCGAAACAACTATGTAGGTTACTAAATCAACAACATGACGAGGTTAGCTTAGCGCAGTAAATATTTGGGGGTTTAAGGTGTAATATGTACTAACGTGAAGTAGTTCGCTAAATTCCCAAATAGCTCCGTAAATTTGTCAGCTACTGTTTACTTAAGTTTTATACCTTGCACTTCGGTTAAAAACCTATTATACACATCCATTGAAACAGTAATAATGTGAATTAAAAGTCCGTAATGGTATTTTGTAGGTAGTAAATTATTTATTAAATTTAATATTTTTGTAAACAAATAACCCTTAAACCAAACAACAAATATTAAAATAGAATTCGTATTGCAGTATTATAAAAAAAACAGTTAAATAGAATATTTATTCAACAGCGAAAAGTAAAAAATAAACAAATTACATCGAAATACCAACAAGTATCTAGTTTCAAACTTCGCCGCAAGCAGCGCTGGTTCATTATGTTCGAATATATCTTACTTAAATTCCCAAACACTAAAAATGTAATAAGTTTGCCCTCGGACACGGCTTAAGGTGGTCGTCTGTCCAGGCCGCCAAGCCGTATACAAAGCTTCGGCCGTTACAAGATAATTCGAAAACTGCTGATCGCACATGAGTGATATCCGCCTAGGAATATCATTCAAATATCGTTAAGCTTGGTTTACACCTAACGATAACATTGTTAATAACACGTGTTTTCAACAAAGTTACTAACAATGTTGTATAAATGCTTGAAAATTATTGACAACATAATGCTATGAACATTGTTGCCAACATTCTGTTATTAAATTTGTTAGTATTTATAAAATTGTTGCCAACATTTGTTACCAACATTTTGTTGAAAACAATTGCTAGCAGCAAAGTTACGACTTTTAGTAACATTTTAATAACTTTGTCACCAACACTGTTGCTAACATTATTTTCCCGACTCATCAAAGGGCGGTGTAGATCAAAATATTTTGATAACAAATGTTATATACTAGCAATGTTATCAGCAATGTTGTAGGCATTTTTGTCATTAACATTGCTATTAACATCCATTCATCATTCTTACAATTTTGTTAGTAATGTTTGGTGTTTTCAGCCTTGTTAATAGCACATTTGCTATAAACATCGGTATAAAATAATGTACCACAGCTTAGAAATTGTCGATAACATTTGGTAACTAAACATTTTGTAATTAACATTGTTGCTGTTATTTTTTTCGGTGTAAACTGGGCTTTACACGTGTGTAGGCCTATACTAATTTCAAGTTCACCACTACCCATTAAAGCATATTTTCCAGCGGCCATATGTGGCGGAAATGGGAGTTTTTGTGGGTCTATTTTAGGTATGTAAATATTGCGGTAGAATCTTTTAAAATGTATGGGCGAGTACAGATACACATTTATATTTAGTAATACGTTATAAAATGATAGGGTCACTACTTAAAGTTTCATACAAGCACGTTATCGGCGCCTCGAGGTTAAGGAGAGATGCAATGCGCGTGCTGTCTCGTTCCTACTGCTTCCTCACTTCTAGGCCTCGAATGCACAAAATACGTTACCCAGGCAGCCACCTTAAGGGGAATCGATCTTTGGCAGATCGGTTTTACGGTTTTTCTTATAAATCAGGGAGTAGACACATTGTTTTACTTTTTCACGCTGACAAGGCATAGTTTATTGTTTCATTCACTTTTTGGAATCCATATGGCATTGTTTCTGTTAATGTTGCGGCCTCTATAGTCGCTCCCGTAAATAAAGCAATTTTTCCTTTTCAGCTGTTTCCCGTTGCAAAATAATGAATATATTATGGTTCCAGCAATTACAGAAAATCGATTAAGTTTGTATCTATGCCTTGTCGTGACAAAATTTTTGATACATCGACTGGAACAGAAGTTATCGAGAAAAAACATATAAATCCAAGGTGGTAGGGATCAATACCCCTTAACTGCACAACGTTTTGTAAACTTTTATCGTGCTTCACTAACGTCAACATGCTGAGAAGACATCGTCCCTATTGGTTAACAGAGAACGCGTTTAATCTCGTCTCTCGGCGCGGACGGGACATAATGGCGCATGCGTTCGGGAGTTGCAGTTTCGCGTGCTCCAGAAGGGGAGTGGTCGGCTGGGGGTAAGAGGAAACTCACTTCTCTCGCCGACAGACACCGCAGCTCGCCGGGCAACGAGATGAGAAGGGGGTGGTGGGAGAGATTCGCGGGGCATAAATCCGTCGCCGCGCGGGGCCTGATTTGTGGCGCAGGGCAGGTGCGCCTCGCAGACGCCCGTCGTCGACTCTCCCCGCGAGGACGTAATTGGAAAGCGACGCCTACCCCCTCCCTCTCTCCACCTCTGGCTGCTCCTCGCCAACCAACCCCCTCTCGCGGGGACGCTTATCGCGTGATGATAATTGGTATTTATCGCTAGAGCACAAATCTCCCCCCAACAACCACCCCCTGGCGGCGCCCGGCAAGAACATCGCCCGCTGCGGCTAATGCGATAACTTATGTTCGCGGGGGAGGGATGTTATTTATGTGTATCGGCGTCGCACCTGATGCCTCGTCCGTCATGCCCCCCCCCCCCACCAATCTACCCTTACTACACACAACCCTTCCCCCAGCACTTGCGTTTTCGGACACGCTCGACGACTGCCGTCCTACGTAGGAGGGGTGAGAACTTCCTGCAGTTGCCCCGTAGCGACGGCAAAGTTAAGACGCGGGCGAGTGTTAATATATGGCTGGCATTTAGAAAAAAAAACACAACAAAACTCCCTCGTTTCATCCCGAAATTCGCCTTGCTGCAACTTCGCGCAAGATGTGTATGTTTTACTGCCGTTGCTGCAAACTTTGTTGACGTTCCTCTTAAGACTGTTAAGCTGCAAACAATTCATTATTTTACTTTTGTACCAACTGTTCAACTCGTGCACATTATTTATGACGGCGTTCTCGCAGAATTTGAAAGTTTTCGTGTCTTGTAGTTTTTTTTTTTTTTTTTTTAATATTGACACTACAAATTCAAAATTTCACTCACTATTTCCTGTAGTTGCACATAACAACGATAAGTATAATCGCAGAAGTAAAACAAATTGACATGTTGTAGTGATGCCACGAGGTACTTAATGTAATGCTTAATATATTGATGGGGATATTTTAAAATAATTTTTGTGAAGATAAGGAAAATTTTCATTACTTCTACAACATGTTCAATGTGTCGTATGAGACAATAGACCTAAATAAAGGAACTTAAAACACCTGTATGCAATTTCAATTATTTTTTTTTTTGGCCGGTTAGTTTTTATTTTGGATAAATATCGTAAACAATAAGAATTGGACTTAAATGTGTCATTATGAAAAAACTACAAACAAAACAGTAATTTGTATAAAATACGAAATAGTGTTTTCTTCAGCCGAGTCGTGTTAAAGGCGTTCAATAGATATCATTTTATCTAGGTTTTGTCGATATTGCGTGGTGTCAAGATATGGCATCAAAGATAGTTTATTGAAAATACCTACTGGTTTGGATCATAAATGGTCCTTGATTTGACTTAAATTATATTAAAAACATTAAAATTGAGATGTACGTGAATCATCTACTCCGCCTCCACGTAAACAGATTTAGTGTCATTAAAAAAAATCGCACTATTCCAAAATGTAGAAAATTTGTTGAATATTTAATTCTCCTAAAGGGTCTACCTTACAAGATTGTAGTCATGGTGTTTACGTAGGGAATCCATGTTTAAATACATTACTTCTCATTAATTAATTTAACGTAGACATTTCTTCAAAACAAAATGTATTATAAGCAAAATTTTGTACTAAATTTTGCTATATTAGGCATATTTAAATAAAATATTCCATTCTAATTTTTCGTGAACTAATTATAAAGAGTGATGAAGGTTTCTCATGTGGCAGTACTATTCTTACAGAAATGTCAGTTTTAAGAGCGATATTTTTTAAATTAATTTTATCACTGATTTGGCACAGAGCCCGTAATATTTTGTACATATTTAATATTTATTTACCTTTTTTTCACGTGAGAAAAGCGTAAAAAAGAGCAATGCAGTTTTCTTACACAATAAATTGGGTATCGTTTTTTTTAAATATAATTTGCAATGCAAATTTCAAAGTTGCACTAAGTAACTATGTTGATGTGCATCTTACAATAATTAATGTAAAAGACACCGGTACTCGACAAAGACGTTTCATGACATTTCATTAAAAGGTTTTACATGTATTTATGTTATACATTTTATGAAAAAATTAAATATATGAAGCAAATAGCTAAAACCTCTATGAAGGCAAACGGATTGTGCGATTCCAGATAAATTTGATGCTATAACTTCAAGAAACACTTGGGACTTGAACCAATGAATAAAATCAGGACTTATCAAATTTTGAGATATACTTTGCACAATAGGCAAGTTCATAACTGAGTTTGAAATGGATTTCAAACTCTTTTCCTGTTGGTTTCATAAATTTTTCACAAATAATTTTATGAACAGTCACAAAAACACGAATAAAAATTCAGCGCTAAAGCATCAGTTTAAATAGTGGTTTCTCAAAGGGGTGTAGCGTATGGGCTACGGTACTTGGCTACCATTTTTGAGTATCTGGGTTCAAAACTCACGTATTTCGCGTATTTTTTATATAATAATATTAGATAGTTTTACAAGTGTCTGATAGAAAAATGTTTTATTAATTTTTTCAACCATCTATTTTTCATTTTCGCAACCATATAAATACGATGTCTGAAATGGCGTATTTGCGCGGAAGATACAGCGATTTAAATTGAATGCGAATCGTGAAAGTGATTTTTTATGTGATCTAGTAGGATAGTGTACCTACATTAAAATGATAGGTCATATATGGTTAAACTTGCATTTAGGCTAAATGTGTTTATTTTGTACGTGTTCAATCACTCTTTACTTCACATATTACGTAATGAACACGTCATTAGTGGTAAATAGTACTGCAGTAGGCTTATGTTATACTGATATACAACATAAATATATTTTTTTTTGCAGTACGCTAAACCCAAACCACACAAATCCCAGAAGTACTCTTTGCTGTATAAATGTATGTATTGTAGCCTATATGAACCTAACGTCCGTAATGAAATACAAAATACTATTGATTGTACAAGATATTAAATTTGTATGAAGAATCGACGGTTCCATGCAAAATCTGAGAAACAATATTATACTAACCCGAAAGATTATTGAACTCTGTTAAGTTTTCCATTATCAGCCCAGAGAGTAACCATTGCACCGTCGTGGCCGACATTTGTGTGGTTCTATTGAAAGTAAACATATGGGTATTAAATAATTAAATATAGTAATGGTTTGTGTCAGTAAATAGGTTTATTTAATGTTTTATTGCATTTTACAGTGCCCGGATATTGCTCTGATATTGTGCGATATAACAATGTGCGTAACACTAAACTTTTATAAAACCTCCGACTCGAATACATTTCAAATATAACATTTGTTACATTCTATGATTAACAACATACGTATAACCAAATGAACCACCGTAACAGACTTAAAAATCGTTTCTTATTGACCAAGCGTAGTCTGGCATTCCGCCGGAGTCCGACAGCAGTCAGCTTGGCTCCGTGTGTACTATGGCTTGTGACGTCACTGCACATTTCCGCGGGCGTTTTAAAAGCGCGTACTTTAAGGGCGCCGTCTACCCGCGCGTGAGAGGCTCAAAAGCGACGGAGCAGTAAAGTCGACCTTGAAGCGCGCATCAAATGCCGCGTCGCCTCAACGAGCCAAGCGCTGAACTAGTGTGCAAGGTTCCCGCAGAACCGTTTTTACTGTGAGACATTAAGCGATGACCATATAATTTTATCTTACGCGACGAAAGAGAAAGAGTCGCTCTACAGGTCTATAATATTCAGAATATCGTGAAAATGATTACTTTTATATAAAAATCAGCGTCAAAAGTCCCGATTCGGTCACTTTCACACTAAAAAAAATACGATAACAGTTAATGGCAAAATTATAGACCTGTACCTTTGAATATATATACAGGGTGAGTCATCAGCTCTGCGACAAACTGTGACAGGATGTTCCTTGCAAAATAACAGTTAGAAAATGTCTGGCAACGAATGCCTGGAAACCACTCCTAAGGGCAGGAAACCCCTGTGAAGATGGGGTTGCAAGTATGGTTTTTATTGAATTTGCCGGGAACCATTTGATATTAAGGGATGAAAATTTGTAGGT
>PNEQ01127011.1:0-41028 GCA_003012365.1 Medauroidea extradentata | reverse complement strand
TTTGTTAATGTTCCGTATTTTTACGGAACTTACGTAATAAACAGAAATTAAGTTTCCGTTATTTGTAGTTGATTTTCCGTACATTTACGGACACTACGTTGCAGTAGAAAATGAAGTGTCCGTAAATTTAGGAAGAAATCCGGATAATTTTTTGCCAGTACTTTTTCCGTGAATTTACGGAAATTTTTTTAACAGTGTATAGGCTCGTTCGACGTCTCCCGCTGGCCGATATTGTCTTGACTTGCCGCAGAGAATGTTCACACGGTAGAGAAGCCAATCTCTGCAAAGACGTAACACACGTAAATGACAACACATTAATATTCGTGGCCAATTGAATAGCAGATTATGCTTTGTTATGTACAGGAAAGTGAAGTTTAGTTTGCTATCAAATGATAACGCGAATTTTGCATGTCTCTACCTATTGCATTAGCGCTTGGACGGAAATGGTTGCCCAACAAACACTCGCACACGTCGGGCGCAAGACGAGCGAGCTGGCAGGCTGAGTTGGTCATCCCTCGAGATGTGTTTATATCCGATTAGCCAGAGCGCGCCGGCCAGTCTGTGTAGCGGGGTCTGACCCTCTGGAGGCTTGGCCTGCCGCCAACTTCCCCCCCTCCCATCCCTACAACACCACCAGTGTTTCTCCCGCCAGCCAAGTGCCACACCTTCGGGGCGATTTCATTGGCAGCCGCTGTCCGGGACGACCTAGCGAGTAACGATGTCACGACTGGAGGTCAAGTCACGTGTCCAACTTCTTATTGGGTTCTTTTATTTTCAACTTGTATGGCATTCTGAGAACAAAAAATATGAAATTAGCTATTATAGAGTAAATTCTATACTTTTTGTGAAAGAAAAGTATTGTTGTATGTACCATACTTCTGCTAAAATAGGGACAACACTCTATTTTGTTTGTCGGTACTATCTGCATTGTTCCTACAACAATTTGTTCTGTAGATATAACAGTATATTTTGTTGAAAAAACAAAAAGAGCATCTTATTTTAACATAACATATTGTTACTTACATAGAATACATTGTTGCAGGAGCAATTTGTATTGTACCAACAACCGTACTGTAATGTTGTCCCTATTTTAACAGAATTATGGTACCTACAACAGTATTTTCCTTTCAGTGAATATATGTAAGAGTTCCTTATATATATTTTTTTTGTGCTGCAGTGTAAGGTAAATATAATTTGCACTATAACAGCAAATTCCACGTTTTTCTTCTCAGAATTTCATAAATCCGGAAAATAAAATAACATAACCCGAACCCAACGTGGCGGCTGAAACCGCAAGGCCATGATCCATCATTCCGACCTTTTCACGATAGTTATTTTTTATTCCTAAACGAAAGTAGATATATACATATAAAAGTTGCACAGTTTCGTTAAAAATTGTTTCTACTATGTGGAATAGTTTTTACTAGACAAAAAATTGTAAAGATTTAGTAAATTGGTTCATTAATGAGAATTCCTGAATTGCGTAATTAGTTGAAACCATTGTGTAGGCCTAGTTTGCCTTGAAAAAAATTACTTAATATAGCATACACAGTTTTTAACAAAACTATGCAAAGTTTTTCGATATCTGGTCTCGTTTAGGATTTTAATAATAGTAACAGTAAAAGCAGTAGAAATTATGTGTCATGGCCTTAAAAATCAGCACAATTAGTTTTTCTCAGTAACTACACCACTGTGCAAGGCGGATATGTCGCATGTTATGGCCGGCTATTCCAATTTTGGATACACAATACAGGGAAAAAAATCATTGAGGCATACTGTTTCAGAGAAATACTTTCCTTCGGCACAGTATTAGCTCACATAACTAGAATATATCGGTTAAATAACGTCCCCCTTCCGTGATTTATTTGTGCATGTTTCGAATTATCTATGAGTGTTGATTAATATATTAATTTCTGTCGCTTATGTCAAGTTGAATATCGTAATCCAAAATTCCAAAATTTTATCAAGTTTATAAGGTTGCAGGTTTTGTTTTTCAAGTCGCTAAACCCCCTACGTAATAAATGCAAACAAGCGGAGGAAGGTAAATTTAGCGAAAGAAAAATATTTTGCATTGGTGATTTTACGAAACAAAATCCTCAAAAAACCACCAGATTTTTTTTTGTGCAGGAAGATACGAAATGTACTTCCGAGAGGTATTATGTAAATTGTTTTGTTTGAAAATAACAGTAAATTACGCTTTGTGACTAAACTAGGAAAGTGGTTGAATAAATTTGAATATACTCGTAAATATTTCTGTGCATTCAGTTGTGACAGTCCCAATGGGTACTTCTGCGTTACCTCCTACCCTTTCACTTAATTGCATTATGGAACAGCGCAGTTTTTTTACTCTCTTCTCAGCCGCCAGTATAAATGAGAGTTAATTTTTTATAACGCAAAAAAAAAATGCACAGAACAATACCAAACTTTCGGAAGGAAATTTAATTAAATCATCGCTGCGTACAAAACAGATTTTTTTTTTTGCTTGGGCGGCACACTATATCTAAAGCAAAGTATTTTTTTTGTTATGTAGCATATAAGAAGTTCATCTAGATTAATGGATAACAACGCTTAAGAAATTTGGCCAGAATGTGTTACCGGTAGCTATTTTTAACCACTGTGCAAAATTCACTTTTATCTGCGATGGAAAATTCCATTTTCAGAAGTTCAGTACGATTTCTTTAGTTGAATGGCTCTAAAGGTTTGTTAACTAAACAGTTTTCTTACCACTTTATTTATGGTCGTGCACGGCAGTTAATCTGAGTGTGTGTTTAAAGGGAGGGGGATGTGTGTAGTTGTAGTTCTTCTCCCGATTATCTTAAAAAAAAAAAAAAATTAGGGTTGTCTCGGTGTCCTTCCCTGGAAATTTTTAGTTCAAGGTGCAAAATTGGGACTGTGTAAGCAAATTTATTTTACCTTTGAATATACTGCTGGTAATAATATTTGTATTTTATATGTATGATCAATTTTTTAAATAATTTTCTTTGGAAGGGCAGTCTTCCTATTGTGGTGGGTTTGGAGGGGGGGGGGGTTTGATGGATGGATTTGTGTACACCCTCCCCCGGTAACCCATTCTATTACTTTATTTAAAAATTATAACGACCATATATACACCTTCAGTGCTTTTTATTATTTTTTAAAGACACGGAGAAATCATGGATCGCAGCTGTGCCAAGAAAATTGTCCTCCTAATCTTACTTGTTAGTTGTGACATCAAGGCTTCTAAGCAGCAAAATTTTAGTTATTTCAGTTGCACCAAATACTGTTCAAATTGCAGAAAGTGCCTATTTTTAGTTTCTTCGTTCTATAAAAATTTCGTACCGTATGTTTTTCTTAATTATATAGAAATAAAATGGCAATTATAACATAACCAGTGTAAATGTAAATGTGATTTCAAATAATAAAAATTCTGAAAATAGATTTTTCTTCCGAAGGTGTTGTCGAACAGTTTAACAGTCTGTGTAGATGTATACGGAACACGGAGACGGGAATCTACCAGAACCTGTACTGAGGAATTATCACAACATTTTCCTTGAATAATTTCGGAAACAGAAATCAGATTGTTCGGAGCCGGGAATGCAGAAATATTTCTATAAATCGTGGTCGACGTACTGGTGAGGACCGACCTAAGACGTCGTGTTTAGAGATGTCTGGGATTGCAACGACGCTAGTAGTGGTGGTGAATGCCGGCGACATGGCTGACGAGTGTTGTGGACGGCAGGTAGCAGCGGCCGTCATGTGAGGGCCCGGCGACGACGCCGCCGCCCAGGCTTGTGATGGGCTGACCGAGCCATGCACAAGCACACGACGCGGCCGCTACGCAGCAAGTGCGAGCTGCTCAAGAACCGCTACAACTGCTCCTCCGTGGACGAGGGCTGCCCTCGCGACAGGGAGCCCATCCGCCGCTGGAACTCCTTCCACACGCGCGAGCGACGCTCCTCCAATGTCGGCGTCGCCGCCACCGTCGCCCGGGGCATCCCCCGCGTCGAGGCGCTGCGGGCGGCGGGAGAGGGCGTCCTGCCGCCCCCGCCGGCGCCCGCCTTCCCCAGGAGGAGGTTCTCCGTCTGGTGAGTACCCGCGACACACACTAAATACTAATTCTACTGACGTGAAATGACGTGGCGGCTCGTTTGATACTGTAGACCTTCGACGCTTATTGGCTGCCCGAGGCTGTTGATACCAGCCCCGTGTGTGTTTGGCTCCTGAATGTTACGGCAGGTTTCCTATTGGCCTGGCTGCCGGCTAGCAGGGCAGCTACCTTACGCTGATTGGCGGTAGGTGTCTCCGCCATGTTGCTGGCCAGGGAAGCCATTTTGCTTGCGTGCGACTTGAGTTCGCTGTCCTACCGGCTATTTCACGTCTGTATTCCAAAATATTTTGTGCCCGCGCGATGCCCGCCCCTATCACTCCACCTTCATTGGACCTATTCACAGCTTTCTAATGACAACTTAAAGTTCAGCATCAGTCGCCATATATATTTCAATCTGATGAAAATTTTGAAATTTGCTGTTATAGCGTGAATTCTGCCTACCTTGCTTTGTGGTACCATCATAGCAGTTGAACTTCTAAAGCATGCTTATTTAAACATCATTTTTTGCAGACTGATTACTACCTAAATATACGTTATAAATCCACTGCGATGCGATGCTTGTATTGTAGTGCAAGGTAAATATAAATCACGCTTTAATAGCAAATTTCACATTTTTCTACTCTGAATGTAAAAAAAGTTGACAAATTAAACAATACGATATCGTGACTGATGTCAAGACATGAAGGGGCTCGCCTCCCTGGAGTGGTTTTGGGTGTTGGAGGCTCAGGCGCGAGGCAGCAGTAAGAGCTACCAGACGCGCGCGCCTAGTGTCATGTTGCCCCTATGCGCAAGGCTCTAAACTGACTCGCAATGTTGCCGTTATATCGCTGGAACTATGAGACTGTAAGCCCTCGCCCCATCATTTTATTGTTGGAAAGTATGTAACCAAGGTTCACTGTAGGTTATTTCGTTCCATGAGTGGTAGATTTTGATAATAGCTTTGCGAAAAGGCTTTTTTTATGCCTTGTTGGAGGCTCGGAAATAAAATTTCCAATGCACGTTTGGGGCCCCGGTGGTCGAGATGTCAGACCTCTCGCCTCCTACCAAGGCGACCTGGGTTCAATTTCCGGATTTTCGCATGTGGGAATCGTGCCGGACGATGCCACTGGTCGGTGGGTTTTCTCGGGGATATCCCGTTTTCTACATCCATTCATTCCGGCGCTGCTTCATACTCACATCATGTCGCCTCCCACCAGCGCTAAAGACCTCGATGTTAAGCGCTGACTAAAATCTCTCACTCACTCTCATTCCAATGCACGTTACGTTTTCAGAGTACATTATAATCCTTCTCTGGAATGTGTTTTCTTTTCGTAGGCAAGCACGTCAAGAAAATGTATAAGAGTTGTCCAAATAAACTGATGCTTCTAACCCACTGCAGCTCAGTTCAACAGCCAGGAAGGCGGGTCCCTTAAGTGGAGAGGTCGTCACCATCTTGAATTTGTATATTTTGTGTCGACATAACCTTTCTTTTGGGTACATTTATGGAACTGAACCCCAACTGCAGAATATAAATACATATTGATAGAATTTTGAACATCATAAATAATTGTTTGCCGTTAGTGTTCTTACTTTGTTAAAGAACAATTAGCTCTGTAAGGACAGTAACAGCAACCAAAGCTTAATAATGTCTAAAATTCTATCAGTATGTATTATCTTCGACAGTTAGGTTAAAGTTACATAAATTCACACAAAAAACAGTTATGGCACAAAAAGCAAAAATTCAAGATTTCAACGATTTCTTTCTCTTACGAAAGCCCAAGTTGCTCCAAATCACTTGGTGTTTCGCAAACAAACATGCGAGAATTTTGTTACTCTAATGGAATAGACTTTTAAGGTGCGTGGGACTTGAATAAATGCTAAATGCGTCAATTGAAATGTCCAGGGTTTTTAAGTCGGTTAAAACTAACTATAAAAGTGAAGCAGTCTTAAGTAAGGATTTTGCTACTTTTTTTTTAGATAATATTTAGCCACTGTCAAAATCAAATGTACGAAATTAAGGCGTCGGAGATTGTGCGGTTAAAATAGCTCACCCAAACATTATATTTATTTAAAAAGTAGGTGAAAACAGTTTTCAACCATATCTCAGAAAATATTTAATTAATTACATACAATATGTATTAAGGTGTAGTTGATTATTGTTTAGCGCACGAAATGTTAATTTAGGCACTCCTTTTTGGGGAAGTTAGTATTTATGAGACATGTGTTCACTATTGTCTTAAAGTTCTTGGCCTGTCCTACTTTTAAAATAATTGAGGCTAATCCTTGACGTAATGACTGCAGTCGAGGGCCTTGTGCTTAGGGGCGATTAGTCGGAAGATCTTAAGGTTCTCTTTCAGTAAACATGTTGGATTTTATTATTTTTCGCTTTTTTTTTAATTCTGAGTAGAAAAATGTTAAATCGGTGATTATACCGCAAATTCTATTTACCTTGAGCTACAATACAATCATGGCAGTAGAGCTAGTAATGTGTAGTTAGGTCGCAAATTGTCGGGCAATACACATTGCGGCGTAATTATTAGTTAACAGCTAAATCCTAAGGTCTGTACTGTAGCGAAATGTAAATAGAATTTGAGGTGTAATCGCATATTTAAAATTTTTTCTTCTCATAATTCCAAAAAGCGAAAAATAATAAACTTCAATATGGTGACTGAAACCAAGCCGTAATGCTGGAATCACAAAATATACTTGAAATTGTAACTTCAATACAATGAGATTAAAATAAACGGATTAACTTAGGCCTATCTTTTAATGAATTATTTATTGTACAGTGCTAATTATAATATTTCTCCATACTTTAATTCATTAACCAAATTTCACACTGTACTATGGTTAGTATCACGTATACATAAACAAATACGTTTTCGCGGCAAACTTATGTAACTCTAGTTGCAGTATTGTTATAACATTTCGTTTTTTGTTGAATATTAATGTAATGTACAGTTTACACCAGTTACGTAGTTCGCGTTCACTTTGTACAGTTGAACAACAGTATAGGAACTGGAGTAAAATTTGGTTTTAAAATGTTCAATTAGCATGTTGTGTGTAGCAAACTACGAGGTTTCTACCCGCAGTAGACTTTTTAATCTTCCAAAAGTATATAGTGGTTTGTATTATACCAACATTATTAGGGTAGAGGTAGCTGTTTTGTCATTATGACCTTGATTCTGATTGGTTGTCGTAAATATTTTGTCGTGTTGGGCTGTTGTGTCATGGTCATCGAGTTATTGTGATTATAGTGTCAGGGATTAGCGCATGCTTCATACGCTTATGTTTAAGTAATGACTTGGTCGCTTATGATTTATTTATGACTCAGTAGCTTATGTATGCATCTCTCATGACTCACCGCCGTACTTCGAGGTTTTGTATACCGTTGGCAGTCGTGAAAATGTCTACACCCTCAAGATTGTGGAACTGGTCAGTCGTCAATTCTTTGTTGTACAGTTACAAGTTTGTATGGTTTGTTTGTACGCGCGAATCACATCATTACTGTTGTGAACTTTGCCGCTGTAATATTGATTTGCCTGCAACAGAAATAAATATACTCGGAAATAAACAAGGGTTGTAATACATTTTTGTTTAAACGGCATTGATCCTTACCACCTTGGACTTACCCATTTCTTCTCGATAACTTCTCTTCCAATCGATGTATAAAAATGTTGTCATGACAGGGCATAGATACAAACTTAAAAGATTTTCTGTAATTGCTGAAACGACAATATATTCATTATTTTGCAACGTTAAACGGCTGAAAATGAAAAATTGCTTTATTTACGGGAGCGACTACAGATGCCACAAAATTAACAAAAACAATGCCATATGGATTTCGAAAAGTGAAAGAAACAAACTATGCCTTGTCAGGGTGAAAAAAGTAAAACAATGTGTCTATTCCCTGATTTATAAGAAAAACCGTAAAACTGATCTGACAGGAATCAATCCCCCTTTTAAGGTTAACGTTATTCAGCATAGAACAAAATGTAAAATAATTTAAAGCGTCGTGTTTCGAATGCATACTAACTGTATGTGTCATACTTCGTTCAGTGTACTAAATTCTATAAAAATTATTACAAGTTTTGTAGAATACTAAACCGCCGATGGCAGATTTAACAACGGTAATGAAGGATCATCTTTGGGAAGTGTTTAAATGCGGAAAAAACACTTTTTTTTAAAATTTATTACAAGTAATATCTACTTAATTGTACTATTGTGTGCCATGCAAACCAACCACGTAAATAACCCTTTCAGAAATGAAACTATAAGAAACTTCTTACGAGCGTTTTTATTATAGGCCTATACTAACTTAAACTTGCCAACAAAAAAAGTACTAAACTAATTCTCTGAGATATGCTTGAGGTCCAGGGCCTATACAAAGTTTCACCAAAACAATCAAGACTAAAGCAGATGCCAACCAGAAATAACAGAGGAGTCATTAACACTGTTCTATTTTGACTCGCCACAGCTCGGCGTTTCAGCCAAGTCTATCGTTACAATGAAAACAACACATGCATTCATCGCGGGCGAGAAGCTCGGCCAACTTGTAACATAATCTCTCCTCTCGTTTGGCAAGGCACGCAAGGAATGAAGTATGTTGTAACACGGAGAAAGAAATTAGTTTTGTTTTTATAGACTGTAACAACTTTTAAAAATGCATTTTGGATTTGGTCTTGCACACCTGTGCTATTTGCAAGTACCTTACAAGAGTTGTTTTTAATTGTAACCTAGCTGTTGAATATAAACATTCTGCCTATAGGCCAGCAATATGAGTTCGAATGTCTTGCTCTCAGTTAACTTAAATTTTCCGAGTTGTTACTATAACGTAATTTTCAGTAAATATAAGGTCTCGTTTATGTACGAGGCGGAGTGAAAAAAAAATCTGCCGACACAACTAGTTGTACGATACGTAGTGTACGAGTGTGTTGTAGCAGATTTTGAGGTCTGTTGTTGCATTAGGGATGCTTAACTCTTTGTGGATTATTAAAGTTAGTGTGATGTATTTTAGCATGATCATGTAAGCTATATTTGATAATTAAGTTGTGATAAATCACGAAGTAAAAAAGTTTTCAGAAATCGTGGTACATTAGTTAGACTCTAAAACTTTAATTGGCAAGAATATGAATGTAAATATATAAACAAAGAAAATCCTGTAAACCTAGTTAGATTTCGTCCAATTTAATGCAAAATTATTTCTGACACCGCAATTTTCTATTTTAACTTAAATTTCAACGTAAAATGATTACGTCTTGTGGGCAACACATAAGCTCAATATCGTGGTAAGAGCTGTTTATTAAGGATTGCCCTATTTGTTTTTCTATGTCGTGAGTTTCAAGTTAGGTTCCTTGGAGGTATTTATCTACCACGAAAACAGTGATAGTCAATATTTATCAATGTAGTGCCAGTGACGAACTCCGTTGAATGTTTTATAACAAACTATTTGCATTGACCAAAAGTCGACATAAATTTGTGCATATATAATTGCACTTGTTTTATTATTAGCCACTTCTGATTTGAAGACACAGTCGTAGATATTTTTTATGTCGAATTTGGTTGTTTCGTCGCAGTTTAGGGATAACCAATTTATACTGTGGTGAGTGACCTGCTGTATGTTCTGGAAAGAATATTACGAAGAGTAAGATGGAGTAGAAAAATGGAGTTGGGCGACATCGCCGCGTAATCTTTCGCAACGAAGATTAATTGCCACATCTAATAAATGCACCGCACATGTCCGTGCGAGGAGCAGTTTTTCGACGTGCGTCTTATTTATAGCACCTTATTATTGGGCACACTTATTAAGGCCAGAGAGAAGTTCTGACGGAAATCCACAACGCCTTTTGTGTGTGTTGTAAATATCCTTCTCTCTCCACTTTTTTTTTACTCTTTGTTCATCCTGTTTCTCTTCCAATCTCATTCGGTCGGGACTAATCTCATAGCTCATTCCAAATAACTTTTCTTCTACAGACAGATTAATTATGGGACGTATGCCTCTGAACTGACATCCAGCGGATGACATTTTATGCATGCGAATTGTGGTACGTGCTGGATATGCAGGATACATAAATTTTGCACGTTGGAGTAAAGTAACGTTTAGTATCGTAGGTAATACGCTTATCAGTGATTACACCCCAATACTACCAGCTTTATGTCGCTTGGAATTACGACATGTTTGGGATTAGTGCAGTGTTGTGGTTGCGCGACATTTATATATTTTTTCTATCGGCCCTCTCGTCGACCAGTGATGTCGGTACATTTCCATTCAACCTGTTGTAGATAACGCTGCCGTGTGATTTATGCTGTCCATTTGCCTTTTACATATGATCTCATAGTACGAAATTGTTTCTGTGATTACGTAGGATGAAGTGTCACGTCTTGTATAAAGTCTTAAAAAAATGTCATTAACTTATGCCAGGGTATTTTAAGTGTTGTCGGACCGTGTAGTTAGTTGGTGACCGTACTTAGGCGTTTACTAAAGCTTATGAACGAAATGTATAGACAAGAAAATTTTCAGCTTCCATTTCTCGGATAACGCCTTTGCTCTCGAGCAGGATAAACGGCGGTTAGCAGACGAAAGTCTCTATTTTGCGCAAAAATCTTAAGCAAATAGAACACATAACAGAAACCACAGAGAAGTGAATCTGAGTACGCAGTGTTCAAAATAGCAAAGGAACAAGTACGGAACAAAAGCCATGTATGTATTCAAATAACGTAACGTATAAAGAATGAATCGCGGTGCGAACTTCGCATGAAGCAGGCATAAAATGCGTATAGTTTTTTTATTCCCGCCATTTTAAAACCCTGATAATAATTAAATGCTTCTAACAAGACCCTGGTGGTCGACAAAACATGGTCACATGACTGATGAAACCTACACATATTCCAGCTTGTGAGTCTTTGTAAACGCCTCAGCTGGTTTGTCAACAAATAAATAATAAACATACGGCGTGTGAATACGTGGATAGTCGTATAGATGCTTCAGCTTAAAATGAGTACTTTTGATACCTAGTTACTTTTTTTTTTTTTTTTTCAGATAATTTATAGCTTCCTGTAACTTTTTAATGTAAACAAAACAATCCAAGTAAGCGTAACAAAGTGCATAGAGCGTAACGTTCACATTGGTATTAAAAAATGCTCATTTATTCGTGAATCACCAATAGAAAGAGTGCCCACATCTCCGCATCAGTCGCCACATTGAGTTTTATTGTATTTGTTTTTAATTCTGAGAAGAAAATATTAAACATGCCTTTTATATCTAGGAAATCCTATTTACTTTTTCCCTTCGCTTGTTATAGAAAATAAAGGCTCGCCAATCCGTAGGTTACGCTTTTGTACATCTTACTTTATTACATAGTTGCAGACTTTCTTATGTTTGGAGCACTGATGGCAGATAGGAAGAATGTCTCTTTAAGCATAAGCATTAATCTATAACTGTAGGTTTCTTGAAGCCAATTTGCGAAAATTAAACAATAGCAATCCTAGACAACAGTTTTAGCCAACGTTCGGAACAAAATAGTTTCCAGTGTTACGAACTTCTGAGGCACAATCTCTGACCCCGGAACCTCGTGCATTTAACTGCGGTGCAAGAGATCACGCGTAACGAATTAGTAATTCTGGATACATATTTACTCATAAAGTTGGCAAATACCGTTATCTAGGATTGTCATTGAGTATTTTAAACCTTATTGGCTTCGAAAAATGCGGTTATTTATCTACCACGCAATCTTTTAAGTCGCCCGCCTCGTGGCCGTGTGTTTGAGTGAGTGAGGCACGGCGTCAAGGGCAATGCTTACCGACTCGTATGGTGCGGTATCGCTTCTACCGCAAGACACTGAAACAGCATGCAGTGTTATCGTAGATCACTCGCCTGACTGACACTTTCAGCCGCGACCCCATCTTTTTATTGGTGGCAAGGTTTGAGCAAAGTCCATTGCATGTTTCTGGAGTAGTTCAACACGAATCTCGTGAGTAGCTTTTATGTATGACAGGTTGAAAAATCAGTTTTTAGCCATTTTGAGGGACTCCGAAATGATTTTCTAATTGACGTGATGCTTTGAAACTACCTTTCCGTCATCGTTTGAAGTGTTTTTTTTTTGCACATCTACTCTAATGGGCACATGACGAGTAGTTTGGTTTTAAAATAAACGTATTTACGAACACACTGCAATGCATTTAGGGCGCGTGATAGGAGGCGCCCTCCAATTGTAGGTGGTTCACTTTAAAGTGAGCACTTCTAAACAATTACAATAATTAAAAATAAAAAGTATTTATTGGGGCTATAGTAGTAAACTTTTTCGTTACATGGAAATTTTCGTGTTGAAAATAGTAAACATAAAGGCGTAATGGCTGACATATATAATGTTTGCAGTGTTCAATTTATCCTGAACAATCTATACGTAATTTACAGACATGCCTAAAAGCTTTGCAGCTTCTCGGCGCAGTAGTAAGTCGAGAATATACTGTAGGCATTTTTTTTCTTTTGGGATGATTCTATTATCGGCGTTGATTGTTTTCTTTTTGTACCTGGAGTTTGGTAGTGGTTTTTCTCTTTTGTCGAGTTGCCAAACAAACGAAAACAATAGTCGGGCAGGCCGTGTTCGGCGGACGGCTGTGTATCTCGGCGGTGAAAACGGTAATTGAATTTGCCGTGGATCTCCGCCCACGTCCCGTACATCCGCTGTCCCTGGCACACGTTGCCGAGTTATAATCAAGTTGGCAACGCTGTCGCGTGGTTCTGGCGTGAGGATCGTAGCTGTGAAGATACTAGCGACTGTAAAGTGCAACATATTTGTAACTAGTTCGCGATAAGAGACCGTGTTTGACTACCATCGTGTATAGAATAATAATTAAAAAATATTATGTACTGTGACGTCAGCTTTAGAGTGCGGTGCAATACATACACTTCGTTTGTTAGATTGTGTTGATTATATTAAAAGTGTCTGGAAACTGTAAATTAACTGAAAAGTAAAAAAACCAGGAAGGTTTCAAAACAGTTTTTCTTTATCCCAAACCGCCTGTAATAAAGCTTTTCTAGTGTACTTTCACGGAATAAAGTTTAAGAGCCTGTACATCTATCACGCTGAATTTGTGTCCATGAAGACTGCACTGCACCGAAAAATTGGTAATTTTATAATTATACCAAACACTGCCCAACTCTTACTCATTTCGTTAATAGTGATTTCTCACAAATAAAATATTTGTCGGTTGTATACATTTTTGTACAATCACATGTCAAAGTAACATTTTGACAGTGTGTGGTACAAATATAAAATTACGAATTTTTCGTTGCAAAACGCCCTTAATTTCTGATTCAAGATTTTTAGTAACATTTAGTTTTGAAAAATATCAGCTGGCAGTACGCACGTTATATGTATGAGCGAAGGAAATATTAATTAAACATTTTGAATAATCGTTGATCGTTTGATGAAAGCCAAACAGCAGTTAATAACAATTAAGTATGATGTAATGCTTCTCTGTAGATACATTGCCAGAAATTCCTCGGACTCTTCGTTTGTGTTGCGAAAATGAATCGTTGTTGCATAAAACGTGATGTCGTTTGAAGTGTCTTCACGTGGCATAAATACATAATTTTATATTTGCACGACATGGTGTTAGTTCTACAGACTTTGCTTGCGACTACATTTTCCACTTGTGAAAAATGTTTAGCTCTCGTAGTCTTCCCATAGCGACTTGTCAAAATCAAAATTTGCAAATTACGGGAACATACAAATAACAATAACCGACTGACTACCTCGAATGAATTATTTTACATTGAAATAAGATGTTATGGGCCACATGCTAAATAATTTTAAAGCACACAACAAACCCCCTTTGAATTTTTTAAAAATTGCCATTAAGAAAATTGTCATTATTTTCAGATTTTTTTTTTTTAAATAAAGGAATTTCATTGTGTGGTTTTAAATATAACACATAGCCCTTATTAACTAAAATTTCAGTATAAATTATTTCATTGTAGCAAGTCAGTTAGTTTTCGTTATTTCCATGTTTAACTTTCAAATCTTGACTTTGACGTGCCGCTATGGGAGAAAAACACAGTATTTGATCAACTTCTAACGTATATTTAGGCCGCAACCAGTCAATTTATTGTATATTCTTAATGCTGTACTGAGTGCGGCCTAAATATACGTCACAAGTTCAACTGTCATGCTTGTACTGTAGCGAAAGGTAAGTAGAATTCTTTTTATAATAGAAAATGTCACATTTATTCTATTAATTTAAAAAATTGCGATATTGTGGCTGATGGACACCTTAAAGTTATTTAGCAGCACTTTCCAGAGTTGTTGTGAATTTATAGTTTTTAATTCGCATTTTGTATAAATATGTTAAGTGTTAGTAATGGAAAATTAAGTTTAATTTGATAGTTTGACATTATTATTTTGTATGTAACACGTGGATACAAATATTTTTTCCCTGCTGGCGATAACTGATTCAGAGTGGCTCGGTGCATAAATTGACACAAAATAAGTTACATGAAATATTTTTAATCAATATGAAAATTTATCCACTTTTTTTACTAGCATTATGCGTTTGATTCCTATGTAAGAGATTAGATTTACGGTATTAGTTACGCCTACGCTGGTCAAATATTTGTTTAAAAATGGTACAGTAAACTGTGTGAACTAGGGGTTCTAGTTTGTTGTTTTTAATGACGACTTACAAAGCCTAGTAGTTCCCAGTCAAAACTTATACATTTAGTTGAACTCTTACGTAGATTAATGTCCTGTTGACTTGTAATGATGGAAATAACATATCCGTATGGACGAGGATGTTTTTGAACGTGTAATTAATCACGTCGTGTGTGCTAATCAAGCAAGGTTGGCTTGTCTCCATAGTGGAAATATCTACTGCTGGCTGAGTGTCGCCGAGCTAACCATAATCTTCGTGTCGAGATTCATGAAATGTCTAGGTCTTTAGTACTGGTGAGGGGTGACACGATTGAGTATGGAGCAGCGTCGGAATGAAGGGGCGGGGAAAACGGATATCCCCGAGAAAACACTCCGACCAGCGTCATCGTACGGCACGATTCCCACGTACGAAAATCCGGGCACTGGGAATCGAACCCAGGTCACTTTTGTGGGAGGTTAGTGCTCTAGCCACTGCGCCATCCGCGGCCACCGGTGGCATTGATAACACAAAAGATGTGTAGGCTCATTACAGTTTTGGGGACTTTGCATTTCAGTATGTACACGATGTATTGTGATCTTCGGAGCGGGCGAGGGCGCCCATCTTAAAGATTTGTGTCAACAAGAACAGATAGTCTGTGTATAAATGTGTAGGCACTGGCATATTTCGACACATGAAACCGCGTTGATTACGAAACTTATCAAACTGCAAATAGTTTGCTATACAATTTATTAAAAAAAAAACTAAACACATTGTGGAACATCGGTTAGGGGGAGGGTCACAGCCCCCTGCTCCCCTCCCCCTTTATGGGCGACCCTGGGAGCGGGTATAACTTCATGGCTGGACGGTACCGCGCGGTGGTCACCTGGGACCAACTTTATATTCGCGGCGTATGCCTCGCTAACCACGGTGGTAATGGTCGCCTACAATCCTCTCAAATGCGGTTGCGAGCCGAACAACCAAGGGGGCGCTGTAAGCCGTGAAATCCGCACCGGCCTGTTAGCGCTCGCCGGCGTGTCTGTGAAAAGGCACGGGGAGGGCGGTGGTAATGTAAAAAGTGCGAGGGCACCGCTGCCCAGATCCCTGCCGCGCCCCAACGCCCCTGGCTATTTAATGGCAGCGTTAAATCTCCCCCGCGGGTGCTTAAACACCTCGCGATAATGCCGCTGGGCCAACCCATAGCTTGGCCGTGGCACACAACATGGTAGCCTTTACTATATGTGGTTCGGGATAAAGTGAGCACTTTTAAATACCCTACTTACTTTTTCCTGATAAGATAATTTATGGTTTCCTGCCACTTTAAAAAAAATGTGAACAAAGCAATCCAAACAAAGTGTGTAAATTGTACCGAACTAAAAGCTTAAGGGGCCTCCCTGCCTGCGCTTTAAATGTGTTGCAGAGTGTTACGACTATTCTTTTTTGACGAATATATTTAACGTACATTATATTTTTGTAAATCCACGAAAAGAAGACCCGTTTCAAACTATGTCGCTATAGCTGTAAAAATTCGGCACTATTATTAGAAACATCAATTTCGTTGCCCTGAAAATGGCTTAAAAATGGCTTTTCCAGACAGCCGTAACTGGAAAAATAATAACAGTATTCGAAAAACACAACTGTATAAATAAGCGTTAGACTTTGAATTACGATTCCCTCACACACACAATAATGTGGTCCCATAGGACTTTCGCGGAGAGGCGATAATGCATTGTATACGTCGGTGAACGGCAACCTTACCGCTCCTGCTTCACACACACAAACGCAGCCTGTCTAGGGAGGCCCCTTAACGCCTGAGGTCACAACATATATTATTTCTCAAGATTGTTGTAATTAGACAAGGTGGACTTAATAGTGCTCATTTTATCGCGAACTGCCTATACTCGGCGGTATGAGTTGGCGAAGAGTGGACCCACCCGTGAGCTTCAAAGGATTCTCGTGTAAATATAACTATCCCGTTTCAAGTAGGGTTGTTAAGTGTGTTCAGTTGCTTCACTGGCAGTGATAATTAATGCGACGTAATTCTTTGTGTAGTTTGGATTATACCTTTTCCGCCAAAGTTTTGCTGTTTTATTGGTTTGTTTTATTGCATCCGTATGATCTTTTTGTCCGTACATAATGGTACAAAGATATTAGACGAATCTTATAAATTATATGGTATAAAGTTATACATTTATGTACAATAGTTAACTACCTTCATTCCTTGCTTTAATAAAGGTTCAGTCAACGTTGGTTGGACCATGTCTTCATTAATATGGTCAGTGTTATGCAACAAGGAACCAACCCATAGACCACTAAAAAATTTTAAAAAAATATGAAAAAATGTTAATAGACTCACAGGAATTCTGTAACTCCTACTTGATGAATAACATAAAATTAATTAAATATTATCACTTTTTTATAATTAAAAGAAAAAAATTATTGGCTGTTATTAGACTAAATTTCTCTTTGTTAATTTTGAGGGTTGGTTCTTTGTTGCATAACACTGTTCAAAAACAAAAAAGAAAAGTGAGAGAGACACGGCATATGCACTGCATTATGTAAATGTGTATGTGATTTAATGTTTGTGTTCTAAGTACTCTTCTAGTGAGTAAAAAGCATGTTCGGCAAAAAAAAAAAAGAGTCCTTCAGTTTCTTTTTGACGAGGTTAGGATCTGAGAAAAACCGTTCTTGTAAATGTTTTGGCAGTTTGTTGTTGGGGGTTTGTATTCTTTACTAGTTACATTAGTGATAAAAAAACTGGCCAATTGTTTTTGTAGTCTCCGTAGCCTGCCCACTATAGATGGCTTCTGATTCGCTCTCAATGCGTCCTCGCTCCGGTAAGGCCTCGCTCTTTAGTTTAGCAGTGGTTGCGAAAATATTTTTTTACGCAAATTAATACATATATCAAAAATTCATTCTGGTAGTTTTAACACTTATATATCATCGTTTGTATCTGAATTTTTCTGTTGCAATACTAAACAGATATTTAGGTTTTTGCCGCTGAAATAGCAGATATTTTGTTGTGAAAATAAGCCAAAATGAAGCAAAATAATTTTTTTGGTGCATTATTTAAAAAAAAAAACGCTCTGGCAAAATTGTGTATCGTATGACTGTACACAGTCTCAATTTTTTTTAAAAGCATTTGGTTAAAAAAAAATATTGAAGTTATTTGCAATAGTTTGAAATAAATGAAAGATCATTGTCTTACGGGCGCGGGAAATCGAATTTTGTTGCGTGGTTGTTCACCTTGTACGTGTGATGCCTGCTTGGGGATAGCATTCCGAGAACGTTGCAGGTGTGTGTACCTATTTTACGTCCTCCAGCTATCTCCCGAGCTTATCTTATCGTAACTAAAAGTGGCGAAAATGGATTTTTTTTCGCGGTACTTGTCAGGTGTAAACTGTTGCAGAGGCTTTAGTCACCGACACGTACGCAGCACATGATCTGTAACATTAACCCAATAATGGCACCACTGAATGTCTCGTAGAGGCCAAGAGAAGTGCATGTACCTTTAGTTGCTTGCGCCTAGAGGTTAGGACGAGGTGTTATACGCGTGCTTGTGCCGTCCTTAGTGCTTCCGCTCTTCGCGGACTCTGGACGTTCTAAATACGCTCAGTCACTTATGCTGTCATCACAATAGCACTGTAGGCGCTACGCTATTATGGTTTCTAGCATTGTAGTAGTTATTTTTTGTTGCGTAAGGTTGCTCCCATCAGCTCGCAGGCTATCCTCGGGTATCGCGTAGTTTTTAGACGTTTGCAAGGGTTTAGCTGTGATTTGATTTTTCTAACTATGCAATCAACTTAACGCCCGATTGTCTTGTTTTGTGTGCGCTGAAAATGGTCTTTACTCTGTGCGAACGTTCATTATTACTAACACCATACGTAAATTGTGTAACACCAGTTGGGAGTATTTTTCGAAAAATGCCCGTAATTTGTCACTACACTGTTAAATATTTCCGTACATTCACGGAAATATTTACAGAAAAGTGCTGTAATTATACGGAAGTTGCTTCCATATTGACAGTTTACTGATGTTTTACAGTAACTTTCCATAAATTCATGGAAATATGTTTCTACAATTTTAAAGCATATTTTATTGCGTTTTTTTTTTTTTTTTTTTAATTCTGGTATTAATGATTTCTATGACTACTATGACTACTAGTGTTAATGTGCATGCACACTGGTGCGAAACGAAAAGACAAGATAATAGAAGCGAAGCGCTGCTTCCTGTTTGGTTGTCCACACTTTGCCGCGAAGAGAAGAGATGCGGGGCGACGAGCAATACAGCCAAGGAAAGGACTCGTATCGCGCACCAGCCCAGTGAATGACTGAAGTGTTCCGAGGAGGCCACACACATCTTCAGTTCTCCTCGCTTCACCTATCATGTAGTAGGCGACATCACGTCACTACATGGAACTAATCACACCTGAAAAAAAAATCGCACCTTTTCTCTGCGTTTCGCGTCAACGGGTATTTATTTCTATAAAATAATGTAGTTTTTCTCGTAACGATATTAAGTTCTGTAAAATCAGGATGTTAAAAACAGAAGTTGTCTCTTACCACTGCGTAGAACTCACACACTGACTATCTCTTGTCACTGTGGTATAATGATAAGTGTCTACCTGCAAATAAGGTCGTGGGTTCGAATCCCGGAAAATTCTAGATCTCTAGAAAACATAGCAAATATGAGTAGGCCTAATTCATATTTCTGGGAATTTGAGTGCCAGTAATTTAAGGAAATTCAGTTTTTGTGAGGGAAACGGATTGTACGTAATTTTACGGAGGATTCCGTTATCAAGAAAACCCGAGTGTCCGTTACTTTACAAAGATTTCTGGATAATTTTTTGCCTGTACTTTTCCGCAACTTTGAGGACATTTTTTTCTAGCAGTGTATTTGCGATATTATTTCTACCCGTAGTTTGATCCAGAAATAATACTAAGAATTAGATGACACGCTGTTTATATTTTTTCTCCGTCTCGTTTTTTTTAAAAATAATATTGTTAATTTTACGATCGTGCGGACAAGTATGTAATTAAAAATTCACAGTTGACCAACACTAGACATTTGATGTTCTGACAACCTAATTTTAGACGTTTAGTTATTTTTTTTAAACACCGCATGTACTTGTACCCGTAATCTTATTGTTTTTGTGGGAAGAAGCGTTAGGTGTTTCTATGCGGACAAGTTGCCCAAGAAGGAAATATGTAGGCAGGCCCACAGCTAAGTTACTTTTTTGATAATGTAAACGAAATTAATGTACTTTTGCATGAACAACATTGTAGGTGCCGTGGTGATCGAATGGTAAGACAATTCGCCTCTACCAAGGCGAGTCGGGTTTGATTCCCGGAGGGGTCCGTCCCCGGACTTTCGCATGTGAGAATCGTGCCGGACGATGTAGTTAGTCGGCGGGTTTTCTCGGGGATCTCCCGTTTCCCCCGTCCACTCATTCCTGCGCTGTTCCATACTCATTGTAGGTCATCCCTCACCAATGCTGAAATACCTCGACGTTGAGCGGTGACCAAAATCTCTCTTGCTCACAACATTGTAAAGTATGTTACAGATCCTTACAGCAATATAAACATAGTAGCACTATTTATACATACATATAAACCTGGAAAATACAGGAATCAATTTTTTTTTGTATCTATAGACCTCTTTCGAATGACAACCAACTGCTCACCAATGCTTTCTGAATTTGAATGGCAGTTGGTTGTCATTCGAAAGAGGTTTATAATATCGGTTTAGCTGAAGGGTGGGGTTTGGGGTTGTATGTCCGTTTAACCCCTCTTCCTTTTTTTTCCGCTCCCATCCCTGCTCCGGCCCTGTATGAAGGTGCTGTGCACAGTCTCAGGAATGGTTGATGACAATATAAGGTATACTAGCGAGCTGTCAACTTGAGCACGTACAGCAATAGTTAAATTTTACTTGGTTGCAGCACTTCTGGCATTGAAAAAGGTTAAAAGAGTAGATAAGTGAACGCTAAAAACTTCAATTGAAATGTACACGTTTTTGAAGTCTATATGGAAAAACTACAAAATCATGGATTGTGATATTTGCAAACTTTACGAACAAACATGTACCCAGAACGATGCCTTTTTTTTTCTAAGCGTGATCTCGTGCGTCGCATTTAAAAAGTACATTTCGGCGTTAAGATTGTTCTTCAGAAATACATTTCTTGGGAAAAATTTTTCTCGGAAATTTGGAATGAGCAATTGTTTAGGATTGCTGTTTATTTTTTCCCAAGTCTGCTTCGAGAAACTAACTAGGCCCTACTAGTATTTTAAACTGATGCCTTTAGCGCCTAATTGTTTACAATGCCATCTAAATGCTCCGTGTGCATTTCTGGTTCGATGTCAGTGTTTTTGCGTTGTATGGGTTTTAACTATGCGTTGAAATTGTGTGTTTTGAGGTAAATGGTTTGGAAAATCAATTACTTTTCATTATAAGAACCACTAAGTTCTAAAGTTTTGTGTTCATGTTAAATACTAACTACAGTATTTAATTTTATTTTAACATTTTATTTCTTATGCCAGTTATCTTCCACTAAGCTCCCACTGTGCGTCCTTGACCGTATTTATCTTAAACATTATATTTTATTTCACAAAAAAAAAATTTTATCTTCCCCAAAAATTCGGTACAACCCTTCCTGTAATAAACTACGGCATGATGCATTACTAAGTTTCCGATATGACATTCAGAACTTATGCTTACTTTCCGTTTCCTCTTACCTCCACCTTGCCACTGGATGGATTGTTACAGATTATCGTTTCCCGTAACACCACGCAGTAATTTTGTAACGGTATTACTAGACACAATGGAAAATCGCGAGAATTGTTGTGCCAGCAACTTCTAAAACATGTTAATGGCCTACGCCTTAATACGAATAAAACACAATTGTTTGAAACGACTGATATGCCAGGAGTCCCATTGGTTTAGTCACTTGGAGTCAGAAAAAAAACGATCGTTGTCAATATACATCACTGAAATACAGCACAGAGGCAACGTTTTCTCGTTGTACATGAACAAATTTTAATGGGGTGTATGTTAATTGAATCTAGTTTTTTTTTTACGGTTCAGTTATAGTTAGTAATAAAAAAACTATGAATACAGCAACAATCGACGATTCGTATCAGATTGAGATTTTTTTAGTTGCTTCAACGGCAGTCATCAGTAAAGCGACGAAATTTTATGTATGCTATGTATATGTGGCATATACCTTGGTAGGCACGGTTATGGTAATGGTTGCCTACAATCCTGTTAAATGCGGTGCGAGGCGATCTGACGTATATGTTGGCTACAATTCACAGTAATAATTTAATGGTGTAACCGCTTTGCATTTTGTGCTATCAGAACACGAGTGCAACTGGTGCCTGGGATCTCGTGGACGCTAAGGCCGACTGTTGCTCACTATACCTTAGCCTCTTTGGTCATAAGCGCAAAGCAAGCCAGTCAACTGGCGTGCATTCTTTCTGTCGCCGACCAAAGATTTGGAATTCTGGAAAAAAGCGTGAGGGTTCGCAGAGTTCGTCCACTCGTGGTTGCAACCTCTTCCAGAGAGCGAGAGAGAATGAGCGAGAGACGTGATCGTCGAGAATGAGGGGCGTCCCGCATGGAAACAGCGCGCCAGCAATTTTATCTGCAGAGGTTCCGCGCGGCGCCTACCACGTGACCTGATAAACGGGATAAAAATACTTCCATCTGCCGCTCCAACCTCCGAACATGCCGTCAAAACCAGCAGCCTGCGCTTGTGATCTCTCGACTTGTTTTCTATTTTGAGACCCACCTGCCGCGTGCCTTGTTGACGTTGTACGACGTTCGCCGCATGTGATACAGGCTATCACTTCCCACGCGCAAGTTGGACTAGCATTTCGGCGGACTCTAGTTTGATTCCTAATTTCCGTTTTCGTTGGTTTACCTAAAATCGCTACAGGGGAATGTTGAGGTTCTTACTTATCAAAGGCAATGGCCGATGCCTTTTCCTGATCCTGTCATGTTGTCAAATAGTGCATGCTGTTACGAGAGTAACATAGCCAGGAACGCAGCCGAGGCCGGGGCAAGCTGCGGGAGGATATAACACCACCTCCAACACCTCGGGCCCCGACTATAAAGGCTTTCGAAAAGGCGGCGCGCGAGTAAGCCGCCGCAAGGAGTGACGAGGTGCTGGGCGTCGCCGACACCGATCCAGAGGGTCGTCAACGACGTCAAGGAGCAGCCAGCTCCGGTGTCCAGGAGGGCACAGCCAGGCCAGCGATCCGTCCCTGGTGTTGCAGCGCGAAGCATCCGCGAGAGATGTAAGTTGAGTTTCTGGACGAGTTGGCTTTGGGCTCATTGAGTAGATTGTGCCGATACAGGCAACACATATACCAAGTTCTAGTTGACGCAATAAAAAGGGTTTAGTTAAATATTGGCATTAACTATTCTTCTACACCTTAGATTACTCCTCATTAACACCCGCTCAGGTAGACATCCTTGAGCTATTCTCATAAAGATTGCAATACTGAAACATCCTAGAGTAAATCAAATAAAGTTTGCAACACTAGTGGATGCGCCTTACACTCCTCACCTCGCACTTGCAAGTCACCCTCCCCCAATTAATTCATTACTTGATTTATAATTTAGTCTGATTATTAAGTTAATTAATTTCCTCTCACTGGCAACGAGATGTAAAACCCAGTGCCTTACCTTCTACACGCAAAATACTGACTTGGCTTGTGTTATGGCATTATTATGATTATGGTGCTTAAAGTTTCACCGAGGGAATTTATAGGATGGTAAATGAGGAGATTACTCGATTGCCAGGATATCGCACCCCGAATATGGACTTACTACTGGGTTACCATAGCATCTGTTTACCACGATTTATGTGATTACAGAGGTCCTACAATGGAGAAGTGCCAGAAAGAGAGGGGCGATGAAAGTGGGAGGTCCCCGAGAAAATCTGCCGACCAGCGGTATCGTCTGGCACGATTCCCTCATCAAAATTCGGGGACCGACCCCGCCGGCAATCTAACCCAGATCGCCTTGGTGGGAGGCGAGTGTTCTAGTCACTTAACGAACCGTGGTCCCAAAGAGTATCGGGAACATGTAGGTAAGCGAACGTGTCCTTACTAACGAACCATCCCATAATTCGTCTTCAGGGATTTCGAGAAATCGTGGCTAACCGAAGTCAGGATGTCCTGAATGGTGATCGAATTCGTGTTCTCCCGAATGCGAGCCCAGAGTTCTACATGCCCGCCACCCTGGCTCGGATTGCCGAGTTTTGCCAGGCGACGGAGACCGCTGCTGCCCTACATGACTGCGTAATTAACAGGCGGTTTCATTACGACATCCGGCGTGCGGACGGATGGCGCCTGTCGTCGCGGAAGCGCGATGTCGTCGACGTGTCGCGTCTTCACGCCGACAACCTCCTGCCGCGTGTACGCGAGCCACGCGCCGATCATCGCCGATCTTCCCCTCCATCCCTTTCCTCGTGAGTCACTCCACGCCGATAAGTCGCTGCGTGAATCACAAGAACGAGATACGCACAGAAAGCATCTTCCTTCTGAGAACCACATTAGCATTGCTTCTCTGAGACTAAATACAGTGACCTGAACTATTCATGGGTCTTACCCTAAAATTTCCTATTTTTGAGCTTGGTCTCTGAAAGTCCCTTTTTACACAAATAGTCGTAAAGTCCTTTTTTAAATCTCTAAGTGAAATTCAAGTTTTCCAGATACACACACATAAAATAGTAAAAAAAGAAAAAAAATGTCGCCTAGTTATGACAGTAAGCGTTCACCACATTCTATAACATTTTATCTAGTCTTAAAATTAAAACTGCCGTTGACATAGAAGTGTGTGTATAAGTCATCATTATCATGTGACATAATGTCTTTACCACAAAGTTTATAATATTTTGAACAAATATTTTTTACTTTTGTGATTCTGTCGTTTAACTAATTTCTTGTCTTTTGATGTTTTGGCAGTTGTTGCAGCTGCCATCTCCAGTTAGTCTGTTAACCAACTTGTGATGAAGATGGCCACTTTTTTTTTCCTCCCAAACATTCAAGTAGTAATACGCTGCGCTTCCAAAATATTTTTTTTCTGCCCCAGTGCTCAGTGTAGTCAAGTGAATACTGGAAATCTTTAGCTGCAACATTTTTCACATAATGTTGAATTCTGCTTATATGACCTGCCCGTTGAGAATTTTTCATACTTGTTTGGTCCCTAGGTCCCTATTTTGACATGGGTCTCTTATTTGGTACCTATTTTAAACAAGCGTGGTCCCTAAGTCCCTAATATTTTTGCTTGAAGTTGTTGAGACTCCTGACTATTGGACAGCGATGACGAGGTTCCGACTGGTTCTAATCCTCTGAATGCTTGTGACACTTTTTAGTTTCAGGGTCACCACCTCTCATTTTGTAACTGCTCCTCAGTAGCGTTATGAGTAAAATTAGAGCGCATTCCGCCGATGTTCCACTCTTACCATCCTCAGGAGCGCCAAAACCGCGCGGATTTTGCGCCGAAGTGCTAATATTTCTGCCATAGGCGTAGCGTAACGCAATGTTGCTGGTTGGGAAGGAGAAGGATGCATTAGCTTTAAATAAAAAAATGCTTGGGAATTTGTCAACGATAATTCTGTATAAAATACAAACATCAGTATTTGTTTTCATGTACGTCATAGAGTTTCCAAAAACATATTTAAAAAATAATTGTGGAGATGTGACGGGAGCACGTGATTGCTTCCCCTTCTGTAAGGCAACTTGGGGCGATCGGAGACGACCAGCGGTACAAATTGCAGTTTTCTCGTTCTGGCTGCAGGTTCCAGCTTACAGTTCCGCTCCATGTTTTCTTACCATTCTACTGATAAAGACGAATATCCCGAGAGGAAATTGATGTCGTTATGAAATGTTGGTTTGGTTGGGAGGGGGGGGGGTCTCTCGGTATAACATGTTTCAGAAACGCTTTTCGTGAGTGACATTAATTTATTTTTGGAATTCGCGGAATGATATATGCAAATCCAGTGTGGACCTTGTCGAACCAAAGATGCTCAATTTTATTGTTACTCGGACATTTTTGTTTTTATTTTTGTATCCTTCTCGGGCTTTTAAGGGTTGTCACCGTAATTTGATACAGAAAGTTAAGTTGATGGAAGGGCTCCCTTCCTCGTTAACCTAATTTGTTTTGAGCCAGTAATGCGAAAATTTTCTTTTAGGGACAAAAAGCGTAAGGCGAGGATACTCCATCATCCACTTAGGCAGCTGAAAGAGGCTTAAAGACGCGGGCCCGCATCTTTTCTGACATCCTCATTATCAAATTTACTAACTAATGTGTTAATTTGAAGCGAGGAAGGCGAACACAAAGAAAGGCTTCTGATGAGTAGGCCTATACTTATCCAAGAAACTGAATTTTTGTAATGCTTTGTGTAGTGTCCACGTAATTTTAGATGTCATCACCACTACTATGTTACGAAAATTACGTGTGCTTCGCTGTAGTAAGAATATTTTTCTGAAGATTTTCAATTATTTTACAGTGTTAACATGTCGTTAATGGCACAGCAATTTCGTCGCATTATGAGCGTTCAAAATTTTAATTACAGTCGTTTATTAGTGGTTCGGGATAAAGTGAGAACTTTTGAAGAGTAGTTACTTTTTTTAAATAAATTATTCATAGTTTCCTCCCTCCTTTAATGTGAGATTGTATTAGAAATTTCCCAAACATAGAGTTAGTAAGGAAACACTTCCTGATGTGAAAGTCGTATTGGGAAGAAATGTTTTATTATTTTTTCCAGTAGTTAAATAATCGTTATTTTAGTGAATTGAAATTATAGCTACTCCTATACTGTAGTTCCATGTAGAATTTTGTCTAAAAGAAGTAAAACTTAAATTAAAAAAAAAAACGATTTTAAGTTGGCGAGGAGTTGGTAATCCTGCAGATTCCAGATGATGCTGCAGCATCAGGTGTAGGTGAACATGTTACTGTAATATAATTGAAGTCACTGGATACTAAACGTCGAACCACTACGTTAGCGTACGTACGTGTAAAAGTTAAAAAAACACCGAGAGTACTTGCTAGCATTCACATCCTCGCGTAGCGTACGTACGTAACAGAGTTAATCAACTTTCTACTTCGTACGTAGGTACGTATGCTAAGTGATTGTTGTGACTGCAGCATATGCAAACATAAGACTCAATTAAACATTTATTTACATTAAGAAATGTATCATGTAGTCATAAATTAAATAATTTGCTTCGAAAAATAACAAATAATGTATGACGATATTTTGTTATGACATAAACAATTTCCTCTCGTGTCTATATTAAATGTTGGGAATCCAATCTCTATTACTTAACGTATGTGCGTGTGCTCGTACGTACGTTAAGTGTGGTTGTGAAGCCACTTTAAGTGTCCCGAAACTTTCGAGTGTTATTCAATGCAGTGTCGTGTTTGTCATTGGTGAAGGCTTTCGGTCCTTAATACCCTTGACTTATTCACGAGAAGACTCGAGAGACACGAGGATTTTACCTGTTGCAAATGAACTCCCAAAAATTATTAATGGTATAGTAACGTGCTAACTAACATTCGTACAACCAAAATAATACAGGCAGCCGAGCCAAATGTCACTTCTGTTTTTAATTTGTTCGTATGGTTTGCGAGCGAACGTGCTAAACCGTGCACTTCCTTACAGATTGTCCCGGCTATGATTATTAAAGAGTTGCCCGGGGAGGAAATGTGAGCCCTAAAGTGGAATTATGAAGATAATTGAAACTATTTTCCCGTAGCGCCGGTCCCAGCGCTGCGGGCGGACAGGGGGAGGGGTAGTAAATGCGGTAAATAAGGGCTTGTAATTGGCTCGCCAAATTACCTCCCCTTCGAGGCCTCCTCACACGCTCTGCTAGGAAATGCAATCACAAGGAGGGTTGAAGTAATTCGGTCCTAGAGCGGCTTGACTGCTAAAGGAAAAGTTTGATGGGAGTAGGCCTACCGTGTATATAGTCCCACCCGCGGCCCGTGTTGCTAACACTGCATTACACGTGAATCTATCCGTGTTACATATAACATTTATTATTCAAGCTAAGACTAGACAAATCAAATTATTTTCACCTTCGTTAGCTTGATCCAATTTCTGAAACAGTTAAGCGCGCTGTGAAATTTTTTCCGGGACATTTGTATCCATGTTTACGTGAAATAATCGCCTTTTGTTTTGTAATTTTAGTTCTGAAGCAGGAAAATGCTCTGCGAATCTTTATCCGGGTCGTTAGCATTCTTTTTCATTGTTTAGAAGTCGCCTTTAGTTTGATATTTAATTTAAAATCACTAGATTTTTTTTACCTCGTATAAATAAATTGCTTCCAATTAATCTTTGTTCCTGTCGTCAGATTCGAAGTAACTTTTACCAATTAAATTTTACAGTAAGTGAGTAGGTTAAATCAGAATTAATTATCTTTAGTTACCTTGGGCTGAGCATTTATAATTTGTAAATCTATTGAAGCAGAAACATTTCGTTTAATAATACAATAATATTTAGTTTTAAGTATGGATGTTTAGTTAACAAATAAACACGCAGGCTAGTATGTCCTCCAGGCAGTACATTTCACGCCTAACAACATTACTTAAATAAAAACGCTAGTGTAAATATACAACCATTTTGAGGTCAAGATAGAATATTTTGCAAAGTTGAGCAAATTTTTGCCTGAGTGACGCATTTTTTGTGCATAATGTATTGCGCTGCATCAAATATATGCACGGAAAAATATTTTTTGGTAGCTACAAAGTATTTTGTTAGTATTGAGGCAACCAAATACTTTTATGCCAATCACAAAAACATTTTGTTTCATCACTAAAATATAGCGGTGACCAAATATTATTCTGTGTTTAGTACAAAATAATTAGGGTCTCTCAATGCAAACGTGTTTTTTTCCAGTTCGGAATTTAGGCGTCAAAAGTTTATGCACCATAGGTCAACGTTACTCGAGAGAAAGCTTGGCTCGGAAGGTTTGCGCAACTGTTTTCTGGAATTGCCTTTTTTTTCGTATTAGCTTCGAGAAACCTATAATTTTCAATTAATTGACTAAACATTGTTTATATAGTATCATTCCACGTAGGATAACGGCGTGGAAAAAAATTAAATAGTGAAATTCTAATATTTTTATCGGGAAGTGAATTGCTTGGTCGTTGTCCTCCCCCCCCCCTCTTCCCCCTGAATTTTTGCAGTATTCCTAGGGAGAAGTAAGAGGACATTGTAAATCATTCAGCGCTTAAAGTATCAGTTTGGAATTGTAAATTTATTAAAGCCAATTTGCACAAATTAAAAACAGTAATCCTAGACAAAATGTTTTGCCAACTTTCTGAGAAAAATTTTTTTCTTTAGTAACGTATTTCTGAAGAACAATCTCTGACGCCGAAATCTCCTGCAGTTAATTACGGCGCAGATTTCGCTTAACGAATGCATCATTCCGGGTAAATGTTTGTTTATAAAGTTGGCAAATATTCTCTGGTATCGTTGTTTTGTAGTTTTCCGTGTTGACTTTCAGAAACGTGTAGATTTGGAGTGGTGTTTTTAACGTTTAACTACACACTGCTGCCCTAGAATTATTGTCAACGCTGCGCGCAATCAAATCTTCTTGCAGCCGTTGCTCTTCTACCAAACAAGGATTGTAGGCGTTCCGGGGCACAGCATCAGTTCCATCGTCCACTTCTATATATAACACGAGGAAACGGATCTCTCCTTATGCGCGGGTAAAAATTAATTTCCTTGCCTCTGCATCTTCCAGCAACAGTGTTTTCTGCTGAAACTCCTGTCCGTATTCTCTATCTCTGTCTAGTCATGCATACTTCCCTCGTGTTCGCTAACTCCATCGAGATTGCGTTGGAGGTTATCACTGAAGAGTACTCTTCTCATATGCGAACCATCATCTGACAATTTTTAGAATAGAAGACGCATTTATTACAAGTACGCGAAAAGTAAGTACACTTGAAGGGCGTTAGTCCTGTGGAAGTTATAATAATAATAATAATTATTATTATTATTATTTTTAGCATTTGTGGCAAACACCGTTTAACTTTGCGTCATTTCCCGAAATAAAAAAAAAATATGTCTCATAGTGTTTGCATAATCACAAATCAAAACCACAAAATGGCCGTTGCTGTGTAGCAAAAAAAAAATTAACTTACGAAATTTAAATTACAGTGTGTCAGTGCGTTTTATGACATGTTCGGCAAAAGTTGGTTTTTAAAAAATTCATAAACATCAACAACTCAAAGTTATGCAAGAACTTATTAATTTTCATCAGTTTTTAAAAATACGAATATTTATCCAACCCAAAGATGTCTTGAAATAACTGACAGCAATTAGTAGCAATATGGATTATTTTGTTTCTGTTAGTTAATTATTTATTTTTAATTTTGGATTTACTGGGACATGAGTGATTATGCAAAACCTTTGGGGAAATGACATGTTTGCTGATGTGTAAATATTGGACAGTGTTTTGCACAAATATAAAATAATGCATTTTTACGGGACCAACGTCCATAAGTAGGCTACACCATAACTCTGTATAGGCTGTTCACGGTAAAATGAGCATTTTTAAGGCGTAGAAGTTGTTCTTCTCCAGTAAAACGTTGGAAGGTGCGACGAGTTATATTTATTAATTACTAAGGGCCTTATTCATAGTCGTGAGATAGTTCCGAGATGATCCTGAGATCATCTTGTGCCAGTTAGTCCAGGGTTGGTCCTATAGTCCGGACCAAGTGTTACCTTATTCATAAACGCCAAGTAAATTCGGACTAAATATAGTCCGCGTCTATGAATAAGACAAAAATTAGTCCGACGATAATCCCGCACTAGTCCGGGTCAAAAACGACTATGAATAAGCCCCTAAGTCTTTAGGCCGGACCTTGAAACGTGTTCACTTTGTTGTTACCAACTCTTGGCATGTACTATTCAGGATCTCGAGAAAGAAATACAGGAGAGAAGGCTACTTGTTATCGGTAGTTGATGATACTGGCAATGTAGGTAATAAGCAAGAAAGAATTTTATAAACTTACTCAAGAATGTATTTTACGCGTGTCTATGTATGTTTGTATAATTATTTGTAGGCGTGTATATGAGTTACGTGCGAATATTGCTAATTAGTTTTTTTTACTTTATTTAAACAAAGTTTCCAGAACTTTACATTTTCTTTCAACTACGCCATACGGTTTGTGTTCTATTCGTCGTAATTCACGAGGGTTTGTTACAACTTTTACAATATAATATGCAAGGCATTGCTTTAATGAAATGTTGGCTTTGTGGTTACCGTTTAAGATCAACACAACAGTGAATAATTATTTCTACAGCCATGGTAACGCTACTTCGTTTAATCTACATGTGTAACTCGTTCTGTTATTGGTTGCCCAATCGCACAGTGTTCAAACATTGCGTGAGACAGATTTTTCATCACAGATAGTTGATAAGTTTAGAGATAGCCTGTTCATTCATGAGAGAGAGTAAAAATACTTTCTCGCTAGTTTAGTTTTTCGTCTTTTATGTAATGTCTGTTTCGATGGATGTTCAATAAAGTTCCAGAATTTTGTCTGATTTGGCATGCCTGTTCACGAAATATATGATTTTTGGCAGCTATTGTTACCTAGACTGTATGTTTTCGTAGCAACCCCTGCATCTCTAGTAACGGTATACCGACCTTGGCTATGCCGCCGAGTAATTAGTTAAGCTAGGACGTCTCTAGCGTATCGCTATACGTTACGCCTACTTGACGAGATGTGAGGTCATTTTCCCTTCATGAAAAAAATCAAGCTGCAGTCAGTCAGCTGTCTGTGTTGTGCTATTATTGGGTTTTAATTAAATATTAAAGCAGTAAAGGGATTTACAATATTTTTTTCCTGAATACTACTATAGTTGTAGACGTTACCACTGACAAATTTTACCTCGTAAAAAAATGTATGTCCTAAAGTGTTCGCATCATGACATATCGTTGATATCTGAATCAAAATTGTATGATTTTGGAATCTTGATAGTAGTAAAAAACCAACTCGAGGCCTAAACGTAAAACATATGCCAGTAGTTGTGCGTAAAGACGTCACTATACATTTGTGATTCGATATATTCTTTGTAGTAGAAATAAAAATAAAAATTGTAAGTTATATGACGCGTATTCCAAATTTTTAGAAATTAGTTCGTTTGAATTGAAGTTCTGTGGAGTTAATTTTTACGGCTACTGCAAAAAGGAAAGTATTCAAACTTCAGAGTAAGATTTTTTTTTTCATATCATAATTACAGAGATTGATAATGGTAATGTCTTGAGGTATATTAAGTCAAATTTGATTTTTCTTGCGGATTTAGTAAAATTACTAAATTTTGTCACAAAAAAATTTTATGATAAAGCACTATTTCATTCTAGACATCTACTTATAGGTTAAATCAATAATATTAGGTAAGCCTACCTCAAGATATTAAGTTTGTTCAAACGGAGAAAAATAATAATTTTATATTTGCATGAAACAGTGTTAATTTTGATGACGCTACTTGGGAGTATATTTTCCTCTTACAAAACATTTTATATCAGCCAGTTTTACCATAATAGCATTGGAAAGTCAAAATTTACATGTTTTTACTTCATACACTCCCTGAAAACTAATCAACATAATGAAACGAAAAAATTCTCAGTCAATGTACATGCCACGGGCTAGTGCTTTACGTGTATAAAAATTAATACAAAATATTTTTGTATTAAAAAAATTCTTAAATGTAGCAAAAAAAATTCAAATTTCAGAAATGTTTTTAAAAATTAAAAATATTGTTTGCATGGAACTTGACATACTTAAAGCCCTAGCCAGTGACATGTACTTTCAGTATGAATTATTTAGTTTCATTATGTTAGTTAGTTTTCAGGAGGTGTATGAACTAAAAACATGCAAATTTTGACTTTGTAATGCCATTATAGGAAAACTGGCTGAGTTAATTTTATTTTGTGAGAGGGAAATGTATTCCCAACTAACGTCTATAAAACGAACACTGTTTTATGTGTATATAAAATTATGATTTTCCCCCCACTTGAACAACCTTAAGTAAATCTTTTCTTTTATTACATTACTCATTGATCATAATGTGACATATACTGTGTATTTTGTAGCGGGCATTCTGAAACTATATACTAAGTTCTAAAATCCTCACAAATGAATCCTGGATGCAGTTGCAGCTACCAATTTTGCTGTCGGGACTTGACTTCAAGCATACAACCACAGGGGCCATCCCAACGGACACCATGTGAAGTTAATCTCATTTCCTGTTTCCCATGCATAATAAGGAAAATTCCTATTTTTTTATTATATTTTTATTCAAAAATGCGTCTAATTGAATGAACAACGGTACCATACTTTCTTTCATTGCGTCTGTGTAACTCCGGAAAAACTTAAATGAAATGAGCAGTCTGTTTTGCGCGGCAAAAACGTGAACGGCCATGTTGAATTCCCCGTGACGTCACGATACTGTACATTTAAATGTACGTAACACACAAACGACAGCAACATACATTTAAGTCTTGTAATTGTGTTAATTAAGGTAGTTTATGCGGTAAAATCGAATACAGCTTGAACTTCGAAGGGTATAAATGTGGATACTAGTTCGTTTCGCAGCAATAAAATTCAATTTACTAGGAATAAAATCTTAACTTTAGCGCTGTCTGATAAATCAAGGCGGACTGCATGGTTTAAGCTTCAAGAAGAGACCTAATAGTCTGCTATTAACGACAAAAATACAGTATACGTATGTAATGCTGTATTATGTACAACATGACACGGTTAGCAGGAAACAAATAAGTTATTTTAAGTTAAAAATTGCAGTCAATAGCGTGCAGGTTGTGACGGAATCTCTACAGCTGTAGTGTTTTGGCTATTCCACTGACTGTGGCTACGTCATTAGCCAATAGGCGAGTTCAAACACCCGTGATTGGCTGATAATTCGAGAGCTAGGCGGGGTCTTGCGAAACTTGCCCCGAGATGGCAGCACAGTTCTCAATGCCGTTCACGAGAAACGTAAACATTACTGAGAGAAAAGATGTTACTTGTAATAAAATAATTGATCTGCCATGTTATTTTACCGATTCGTGCAACTAGAATGTCGATCATAGTCAGTGCCAGGCTTGGTTAAACGCATTCCAAACATAAGCTCGATAGGTTCACTTTTTGTACGCATGTGAACTTCGTTCGTTTGACCTTTCAAACCTAAACTTAAATGATAATGTATCGGATCTGAAGCATTAAACTGAATTCGTAGTAAGTTATTATCTCTCTAGAATTTAAATTAAATTTACATAAACTCACACCTATAACTAAAACGTCTCAATGTGTGAGTGAGAAGCTAGGCCTACTAATACATCGCTGTCTTCACTCGTTTAAAATCAACTCAAGTGAAATAAATCTTCGTTGTTGGCTACCAAATCTACAACCACGCATGCCTAAACAACGGGCGAATTCCCAGAATTAACTTTTACGTAACCGGGTTCGCTACATTTTATTAGGTTAGTAAGTCGTTGAAAAATTCCAATACACACAATAGTGCCTGGCGTGCGGTGGCTAACCAAAACAAGTAAGTTTACTAAATGTGTTGGCCAATAAGAACGCGTTTTCAATGTTTGTGGCGGCGTTTGAAAATATGACATTTTTAAAGCCGAATAATTCGAATATTACAATGTTCACGGAGCTATTGCTTTGCCTGGCTGCATTTAGTGCCGAAATAATTCGGAAAAATGAGGTAAACATTAATAAAAAAATTTTCTAGGAATTTTCTCTATTACAAATTCAGCATATTACGTCAAGGAAGCAATAGCCAAACGCCTATTGGTAACGAACCTCCTGACAATGGTAGCGCGCAGGGAATGAGTATGCTAATTATGTACGTGGGTTTCTACAATCCCATACGCGGATATGCATACCTCACAACATCCCTGAGCAGAAGGTACACAGGGTGTCCAGAAATAAAAAAAAACACAATGTGCACACCACGCAAATCCTCGGCTAAATTAAAGACAAAAATATTAGTAGCAAAATGTACGATGGCCGAGATTTCATATTAACTTGGTGGTAACAAAGCACTGTAGTTAGTCCCGTCTTGCACTCCACAGGTTCAGAAACCGAGCAGTTCAAGCATGATTCAACATTTAATTAACATTCATGAAATAATACCTGGACGTGTAGTCCAAAACAGGACATTTTCTGTGCAGTGTTGCTACATTGTGCACGTAAAATATCGTTATACATCAGTTTGCCACGTAACATAAAATGAGCATTTTTAAGACCGTCATTTATAGAATAGCAATTCAAAATGATTTTAACTGTGATCTGAGACGCAAGCTTTTGGAGTACTGTACAATTAGTGCACTTTGGTTATTATTATTATTATCATCATCATCTGAAATAAAAAATAAATTCCAGGATTTCAAAAGTGCAACTTTATATCGAACCATACTCTGTTTCGTGTTAACTTAAGTAATTTCTTTGGGCAACTATTTGGCCAGTTACTGATAACGTTGTATGATGTCTGCCAAGGTATATACGGTGGAGTGGGTACATCAGGTTAATTTTAGAATCATAGATAATATAAGCGTAAGGCATACAAACATGGTTATACATTTATACATATCTCTGTTTAATTTTGTCGAGCAAATTAGAATACACGGGATAGTTTATATTAAGATTTTGCGAGTTTCTCTCTCTCTCTCTCTCTCTCTCTATCAAATAAAAAATAAATAAAAAGAGAAAGTGCTGGCAGGTACGTCACCGTGAATAGTATATGTAGGTAGGTGTTTTATTGTGTGTCGTTAGGTGGTGTTTATTGTAGGAGTAGGCGCTGCTCCACATTCCTCGGACAGTTGGAAGTGACGTGCGATGGTTGGCAAGGTCGTGCAACTGCCCCTGATGGCATCTTGGCACGCTCTCTCCAGTACTGACCTAGGGAATACCGAGCCGAGTAGGACGTAGTGCGTTCAACGCCAGTGTTCTCGTCCACGTCTGACCTAGAATACGTATCAAGGCGGTCACGCTGTTGAAAACTTTAGCTTTTGACTTGAACATTGCACTCTACAGCCTTCAGTGCATTGCTGCTTATGTAGTCGTACACAATGGAAGTCGGCAAAGCTAAAGTCAAGCAGCCTTGACTTTACGTTCCCGATCAATTGAAAATCTTAGTCAAGAAGACCGTTCGAAAAGACCCGGCTGATTATGTACGATATAATGGAAAAGGTTTGTTTCTGAGTGTGGTTGTATTCTGCGTTAATGGGATTTCATGAAAAATGTAACAGGATACTAATCTTTAAATCGATCAAACCAGTAGAAGTTGTTCACATTACTTGAACAACTAGAAAAGAGATGATGATATTAAAACTGTGGAACATATATTCTTGAATCATGGCTAAGAACACTCTCGATCAAGTCACCTTTCAAACAAACATAAAACTAAATCAAAATAGGTTCATTCTTTTAGGAGCTACGATGCCACAGACACACACACAGCTACACAGACAGACAAGTCAAACTTTTAATAGAGTTAGTGAAGTATTTGTAAATAAATGGAAAGTTTCGTCAATAGATGGCGTTGGTTTTGTTCTGCAAAATACTTTAGAAAATATTTTAATAATTGGGGTTATTTTTAGAATATCTAAGTAACATGCTTTTATGGCAAATATATGATTTATATCACAAATTTTTGTTTCAAAAAATAAATTCTTAGTCGTTTTTTAACTGTCGATACTTAACTTTACGTTTGTATTGTGAATTGACGAAATACCAAACGTGATGTCAAATATTAAAGTATTCAGTTGTGTATATGCCTTCAAGAAGTTTGACATTGGATGCCAACGTAATTGATTTTGCAACTAAATCTAATTTTTTTTGGGTATGAGCTAGTTTTTAAAAATAACCATTTATATCGCCTTTCTATTGGGAAATTAGGTAGTTAACTAAATAGTGCTGGTTGAATATAGACTTTTTTTGCACAGTCAATGCAAATGAAGTATTTCGCGTGTCAGGGTTGATATTAGTTACATTATAGCCATCGATATTGTGATATGGTTTCCACGAAATATGGCAATTTATAATCGTATTTGTTTAGAACATGATTGTGATTTGGACTTCCTTCGTGGTGGGAAATATTTTTGTAATTTTGCCAAGTTGTCTGTTATTTTGGTTCCAAAGTCATTCAAAGAAAGAACAGATGAGCATGATAACCTAGAAATAGAAGTTCCTATCCCCCCCCTTTTTTTTTGCTCAGTTATCACATAGTTGCGTGTCTTGTTAAAGTGCCGATTCATGTTTCTTAAACATGTTAGTGTTTGTTGCTTACAAGCAGCTACCGTGACCTCTAGTCCTCTTGCGTCATTATGGAAATTTGTTTCGTGCAGTTGGATTCTGGGTTAGGAAAACAACGTTTCCATTGATTATATGACCCTTCTTCTTTTCCCCACATGCTATTGAAATTACACTGAAAGAAGTGAAGATACTTCGATCAGCACTAAACATCGAGGTCTTTGGCGCTGGTGAGGGGGTGCATTGATGCGAGTACAGAACAGCGCCGGAATGAAGGGGCGGAGGAAACGGGAGATCTACGGAAAAACCCGCCTATCAGTGGCATCGTCCGGCACGATTCCCACATGCGACGCACCCACCACGCCGCCGGGAATCGAACCCGGATCACTTGGTGCAGGGGCGTCATTTAGGAGGGGGGGGGGCAAATGGCCTTCCCCTGGATTAAGAATTTTAAGTGTGTAAAATTTATCTTTTGTATTTTGTCGTTAAAATAATACTAACTTAAGCACATAAAACTGAAGTTTTATTATCAAAGTTTCTAATTTATGCATGCTTGATTAATGAAAAATATGCATCAAGGTCACTTTCGCCGAAAAGTAAATCTTGCCCCCGCCCCCTCCTATAAAATCCTGAAATGACGCCCCTGACTTGGTGGTAGGTGAGTGTTCTAGCTACTACGCCATCCACGGTCCCTACATTGAAAGAAATTATAACGAAATATTTATGTGTAACCTAGAGAAATACATTTTGTTAAAGCAAACAAAAATTTTTGTTTCCTGAAGAAAATACCAGACAACTGACTTTATTAACCCGTTAATAGATGTAGTTTGACGAAGTGCTTATGCCGGACAGTAAATTTTTTTTGTTGACACAAGTATAATTGTTTTTTGTTCGGAGGTATACAAGATGTAAATTTTGTTGCGCGAACTAAGTCCTGTTTTTTTAATCACACCTCGGGAATTATTTTGCCATTCCTGTGACAATTAATGATTGTAGCTATATTTGCAAGTGCATTTAATGATCCGTAATTCTCGTAAAGAGTTCCTATAATACAATTTGTATAGAGAACAAAAATTTATGACGTAACATTTCTTGAAAATACATTTGCGTAAAGGTCATGCATTTTACGAGCTATACACACATTAGAGGTTTCGATCACCAAAGATCAGTCTTGGTTGTAGATACTAATTATCGAGCCTCAGTGCGAGAGCTCCTGTTTTAGATTCTCTGTGCTACCTGGTAATTTTTAATTGCTCGACAGAAATTATATATATATATATATATATATATATATATATATATATATATATATATACATACATACATACATACATACATACATACATACATACATACATACATACATACATACATGTACACATATATAAGCAGATATTTATTTCTAGTAACCAAATTTTGCACTTGGGCAAAAAAAAAAAACCAAAAAGCTACGAAACAATTTTGCAGTGTTGTACGAACAAATTGTTCGGTTGCGCCAAGCAAATTCTTGCGTAAGAGTGTTTGGTAGATAAATATTCGCTAAAACGCTAATTTAAACCTACACGTATTTGAAAGACATTATGGAAAAACTGCAGAATACAATCTTAGATGATATTTGCCAACTGTATGAGCAAAAATTTACCGTTCTTCAATAATACGTTACTTGGGAAAAATTTTTGCTCGGAGAGTTGGCAGAACTGTTGTCTAGGATTGCTGTTTTTTTATTTTTGGAAATCGGTTTTGAGAAACTTACAATTTTAAAATGTTGTTTTTAGCTCTGAATTATATGCCATGCCCTCTTGGTTTTAAATTGCCATTTTTAATTACTAGTAATGTAACGGTGCGTGTGCAGATGACAGGAGGGACATCCTGTGATCAACGCGTTGAGCTATGGCTGTTGTGCTGCCGGGCGGATTTAATGATACAGTGACCTCGTTGTGTGGACGATAACGAGCTGACGGTGCCGTTGTATTTGTGTCGCTGTCTGACGAGACTTACGTGCGTCGCTGGCCAGCCGTATCCCTTGTCGGAGTGTTCAGGGTTTACGTTTTAATGATGACAGTTTTCACGGTTCCCGAACCGCGCTGTGAAATTCTCTTACACCTACCTGAATTATGCATCAAGGCAAGTCCTGCTGAAAGGAATAAGACAAAAAAAAAGTTTTCTGTGATTAACGAGTTGCAGGGTGTCTCCACGAGGCTGGAAATTTTTTTTTCTTGGTGATTTTGTTGTTTAGAAGTTGTTAGCAGTCAGATGTTGACAGTCGTAAATGTGTGGCCTTGCCCTTGTAGTTAATATTTCTAGTGGGTTTTTTTAGTTAAAATTTAACATTCTTATACGGAAGTATAGAAGTTCCATTCTAGTTCAACACAGTCGTCGTAACTTTTTTTTTAAATCTGGGGCAGTTACGTATGTCGGTAACTTCGCACCAGATTCAAATTAGTTCCAGTTCCGTCGTAATTAAAACAAATTAGACTATGTACCTGCTTAAAGGCCTATTCCCGCACTGGTAGTCAGTTTCTTTCTAATTCTGGAAGTTTAGTTTTTACAGTAACGTTGCTAGACATCATGTACACACACTTGAAAATCGCGGGGAAAGTTGACATGTTTGCTAGACTGTACTGTGCTGTGCTGTGTATAACGCTGATGGTTTTGTATCGGTATTTGCGAATATTACTTTGAAGCACTATTTCTCTCTTCTACAGATGCAGTTAGAACTATACGTCTTTAACACAGTACGTGTGTGTAATTTACCCCGTAACTGTTCCCAACGCTTCACAAATTGCATCATCCAGTAACAGGATAAAAGATACATACAATTTCTTGAAGGCTGTGTGGACTTGAAATATTTACGTAATTTTCCAGTGTCTCTAACTAGTTTAATGGGTATGGAAGTACGATGCCGAAAGGATGACTGGACTACTCAACGTCATCAATAGGAATACTCAACGTCATCAATACAACCTGATTTATTCATCATCAGATTTTTCCCCGATTAGATATTTTATCAGCGGACGTTTATTTATGCAGCACCATGCGGTGGTATGCTTTACTTTCGAGTAAATAATTAAAAACTTTTTTTTTTTTTTTTTTTTATAGAAAAATTAGGGCTTGAAGCCACAAAATCTACAAAAATGGAAAACAGTCATTTTTATAATTTTTAATGTGATAATTTCTAGGCCTCTATAATAACCGAATTAAAAAAAAAAGAATACTCGCGTTTTCAAAATTAATTTTAACATCCGTGAACCTCTCGCGCAGAGATTTTCGGATAGTAACAGTATTTTCAAATTAAAACGCGAATGTTTTTGAAATTGGGTTACTATAGCCTAGATATTATCATATTGAAAATTATTAAAATAACAGTTTTACGTTTTTGTAGATGTTGTGGTATTATTTTTCTAAAAACTGTTTTTAATTTTTTTACTCGAAAGTAAAACATACTAGCGCATAGTGTTACATAAATAATCGTCCGCTGATAAAATATCTTCTCAGCAAATAAATGTCGTCAAATTTTGATAAATTTTATTGACGATTGAATATTCCAGTCCGCTCGGCATCGTATTTTTCCATACCCCTTAACAAAGTTAGTTTACAGTGTCTGTTCGAAATTTCATTTTAGCTTTGGAGTGGCTAACATGAAAGCAATATTTATTATTGCTATAATAATAATTATTATTATTTATGTTGGTGAAATCAACGAAACTATACAACTCTCTGCCAACTGCGTGTTTATTTAGGACATTTCTCGTTGCGCCTCCTGCCATTTTTATGACTCGTAGTTTTCGTCCTGCAGTGACAAGTATGTTCATGCAGTTTGCCAAGAAATGTCGGAGTGTAAAAATTGCCGGGAAACCTGAATAAATAAATACATACATAATATAAAAATACAATATTGTAGTTAATGTTTGATGGTTAACAAGTAGTGGATATTATAACAGTTTACACATGTATTAGTACCAAGGGCAACCTGAATAAATAAATACATACATAATATAAAAATACAATATTGTAGTTAATGTTTGATGGTTAACAAGTAGTGGATATTATAA